>JAHZNE010008248.1:0-43999 GCA_027744055.1 Callyntrura sp. NNG-2020
GCGTGTAAAGTCAGCTGCCACTGACTTTACAGGTTTACAGGCATTATTTTTTTACTATCGTTTCCCTGATTCTCAGTCTTATCTTATACCAATAGTTAACTCAAACACTTTGGTAGTATAAATACAGCGCAAGTCGTGTCCCCGACCGCCAATCAACTTTAAACTTGGCGAGGGACCAGACAGAGACCAGTGCTAAATATGTATCCAGTTTCAGCTGAAACGGTTAACTGGTGTTAAAGCGATACTGCACACAGACAGACGGACATCAGCAGGAAAACGTGAAGCAGCTTCGCCGCTTAATATATGTGTACTGTATTTTATTTACCGTTTGTGTCGAACAAAGTTTCCTTCCAATTTCAGGCAGTTAGGTGTTCTTTCTAACTCAGAGTATACCTAATTTGGGAATTGAACATCCGCGTAGATTTCCAGGGTTCACGGTAATATATAACTCCCAATTTCTGCTTTCAACCTACATAACCCTGTCCGCAAATTTGGTGATGATGGTAGTGAACTTGGCTAGGAGGTTATGTTAATTGTGACTACAATGCCCCGATGTGACAAATGATCGAACAATTCCCTTGATTTTCCTTCCTATTCTTAAAGCTAGCTGGCTTTGTCTCAGCATAACTCTCGATAACGATAATTCATTGAAATTGTTTTGCCAGCCGTCAGCTTGGGTCCGTTCTTCTGTCAGTCAGCTCGGTCGAGTTCGAGGCTAATAGTCTGGTTCTGGTTAGATGGCTAGAAAAAGTAAGTGATAAGAATATTGGTGAATTAATCTAAATCTTCGAGGGGAATAAAGTAAGTGTGACATAACTTGTTGAGATAAACTACGAAATTCTTTATGTACTATCGGTATTCTAGAGCCTAATGTTTGTTACAAACAGCTAATCATTTCCTTGACCGAGCATCTTTACATTGGAAGAAATGTTTTCCCAGAAATTCTGTTGGGAGTGATCAAGTAGGAAGTATATGTGAGTAACGCCTGATGCGTAACTGACGCCTGCCATGATCATTTACATTTACGTTTATCAACGAAACAACGATATTTAACAGTTTCATGGATTTTTAAACCTCTAGCCTATCGTCTATAACATTGCATTATAAAATTAGATTATTAGTATGGAACTTGTAGTTTCTTCAGCTATCTCGTTTCCCGCATATCAGATTTTTCTTGCATTGCGCATTGAACAAGATATAAATAGATTTAAATATTTCAATCTCATTGAGAACTCTTAATTTACTACACAAACTCACACACATCCATTGCAAATTGTAACACTCATTGTCCTTATATTTCCATATGCAGACTAAAAGTATATGTGATATTGGGTAATGTTTGGCCATCACATGTTTCCTGCAAAATCTATAAAATGTTGCACTAATAACCGTCTCCCTGTCCTCACACCCGTTATTTTTTAACGGCACGTATCTAAGTGTCTCACTAAAGTCTTCCTTGTTGTCGCATAGTGACTGTGTTCATCCCCGTTATGAGATAGATGCTAGAGCTAAAACATTATTAATATTATCTCATATATCCCCAACAACCCAGTCGTTGATGTCCATCGAGGTTGACTGGGAACCATTGATATTCCTAAGCGGAAATTATCTATTTCCTTTAAGCATACACATTTTCTGGGAATTGCCAATTGTACAAGTGTTACACGTTTAGGCGTTGAGAGCCCACACTACTACACACGCATACATCTCGCCTCGCATACGAGACAGATGAAGTACAGGAAAGGGAGAGAGAGAGAGTATAGGAACAAGAATAGTGAATATCTGATATATGCTGCTATAGTAGTAGCCAACAACTTAAACGCTAACGTTGCAACTGCAAAGAGGAAATAAAAACGCTGCCGGTCAAATAAGTATGCAGTAAAGTGGTAGTTTTAGTAGTAGCCTAGGCAGAGAGGAAAAGAGAGAGAGAGACCTTAGACCATCATGGGTAGTGAAGATGGAGCAGGATGTTCTTATAGCTCATTTTACCAAGCTAATAGCTAGTCCTTGTCCTAAAATGCCTCATATTATGTACACTTGTCTTCCTTTTTCACTTCCCTGAGTTTGATTCATGTCGTATCATTTAATCTCTAGAAAAGTCCTGCGAACAAGTGTATTGCGTTGCGACTTGCTCCATCCATATAACATGGGCAGTGGAAAATGTGTAAATGGGAAAGGTTTAGGATGTAAGCACGGCAAATATATTAAATGTGAAGACTACTTCTTTTTATTGTACTGTTGGCGTTCCTACGGAGTATCTAATAGTTCATGTTACCTTTTTCGTTTTCCACCGGCAATTTTTTTCTCGGCACGATGGCATTATTGAAGGAAAGTTTTCTTGTACTGAATTTCTCAGTAACGAGATTGCAGTTTTCCAATGATAGGAGCCTTTTATTTTTCGACGAAGTAAACTTTACCAAGAAAAGTACAAAAAGAATTATTTCTACGTATGAAGTACGACTTTGGAACAATTTTAGGAAGAAAGGCAAAGTACTTTCGCGCGTAATTGATCAGGTTTTCAACTTGTCTTTGTCGAGTATATTACCTTATCCCGATTCATTCAAATTTGAAATAAATTGTATCTATGACGTATAGAGTGCAAGTATCTGACACCTTAAGTGTGTCATTGCACAAATACTTGTTTTTAGTATTGCTTTTCTATAGTTTTGTTAGGCTGTATGTACTTACAATCACATGCACAATACATACAAAATTGGAACGAACGAAATTTTGTAATTGGTTTAAGTAATCCCACCTGCAGTTGCAAGATTTTGGGGATGAAAAAAGTTCGAGCTCATAGCATAAGCCGATACACACACCTATAAGTAGGCTAAGAAGTGCAAATTTTGTATTGATCAAAATAAGCTAAAATATTACCAAAAGGGCAAGTAACTCATACGATCTCAGAAGTGTCTGTATATATGATTCATGAACAGTGTATTGACCAAAGTTCATTCCAGAAACCATCAAATGTTCACTAATTTATATAGTTGCGTTAAATTTTGCGTGTCAAAAAGCCCATTTCTTATTTGATATTTCTCATGTCAAAGAATGTTCCCTTTCATTGGATCTATGTCAGATCTGATAAAACTGACGTGATAGGGAGTAGACAGGTGCGCTGAGTCGAGTAGATGTTCAATGTTTGTAGATGTTGGTTACAGTTGGAAGGAAGCCAACCGGTTCTTTATATTATCATCACAATATTCCAAACAAGAAAAACTATCATCATTGCCAATGTCAATCCTAAATTAGCAACAAATTGGTATTTGTACGCTCTGGTTGCAATTAGGCATTTCACCCCCTGGGGCAATTAGCCGATAGCGGTTGAGCACCTGATTTACACCAATTTAATATGTAAAACAGTTGGTTGCACTGTTGACAAATGATTTCTCATATTTAAACAAATACCATCAAACCAGAACAGTAAAATTGGCATTCTATATTTAGACATGAATCCAAATAAATTTTGTAGTCGCTGCACGGTGAAGGGTTTGTAAACAATTAATCAAATTGCCGAATACCTAGTCAATGTGTGCATCCCACTCCAAACTTTTATTAAAACATAATTTTAACAGTCAATGTTGTAAAGCTTGCTCACCGTAAGTAGCAAAAATTTAACAAATGCCAACGACTTGATGTATATGATCCCGTCAGAATTTTTCTGGGAGCGCTTTTCATAAAGGAGCTACCCTGGAACGGATTCACAAAGTCAAAAGAAGTTCAGGCGGTGACGTATCAAGACAACCGTTCGGTCAAAGGTTTAATGGCCTTTGATGTTTTACAAAAGCAACTGAGAACAGTTGGTAGTTGCACCACCACACATTCAAGGGAATTCCTTGGAAACTCACTGTAATACTTTTAGATATATATGTCTCGTCTTTTCTACAAACATATTCATTGAAAATTCATTGCTGCAAACTTTATATCTCCATCCCTCCCCAAACCCTTACTGCTGGCAAGGATAAACCAGGCATTTCGTCTTTGAGCACAATTTTCATTTTGACTCGTCAATATTTAGGGCACAGCACAAGAACGCAGAGCTATCGACAAACAAGAGAGCTACCCTTTAAAACGAATCGTTCCGTCTGTTTCCTGGCAAAAACATGAGAGTTTTAGAGAAATTCTGTTAATATTTTACAAGTAATACATCGAAAGTGGATTAACTACTAAATAACTTGAGGAGATGACTAAAAATTGCATGAATGCTGCGTAAGTATTGTCGTTGAGTCTCCAATGATGTGTAAAATTGATAGTAAACTTTACTGTGTATATATACTATGTGAAAACAGTTTTTAACCGAATTTCTCCCTAGGGGTTTTCCAAGTTCCACTTTCCTTCCCTTTCTACCCTAAACCACACTCAACAGCAAGTGTAGATTCATCCAGACGGTTCAGAGACGCTTTATCGTTTTTGTAATAACTACGTCGATGATAGCAATTTCATTATTACCATCTCCCACTTAAGTCCCAATCGAGAATTTTTAAATGTAAATTTCTTCAACGGGAGGGATGCAAGCTGTCTAGTCTTGTTTTGCTGTCATAAAAGCATTCCTTCATTTTTGTTTTCTGATTTTGGCCTACGATCCTGGTGTATGCACGAATTGGTAGGGAATTGACGGCGACACTAAATACCCACGAAACTTGCCTATTATACGAAGCATCATAGTCAATCATCACCACACGTTCTGTCTGAAACTTATATGTTCCAGTCATCATCGTCACCAAGCGCACTCCACATAACAGGTTGAACTTGAGTCTATTACTCGATCATCAAAGTGGTTGTTTTAGCTGGTTGAGCATTTCGGGAAGTTCAGGTTGAAGAAAAACATTCACTGTTTCACAAGTATAGTCGTTTTACAAGTTGTTAAAGAATGTTTTGTTTTCCCTGAGCAGTTGTCGTTTCAGTATACCTGGCATTGTGTTTATGATAAAACCATAATAGTGGCAGAACGGCACACATGAAATGCAATGACTTTCCATTCCCTTTCTCGGCATGCTTTCTTTTCTTCTTTGTCTGCTTTACCTTTACCTATCCGCATGAATTGTTTTTGTGTGGTAACAAAAAGTCACACAGAAATAGAATGAAACGTTTGTTGCATAAATAGGTCGTTCTATCTTCTCTGAATGAGCACACTTGTTCCATACCCAGAAATAGATACTGTTAAGTCGCTGTAACTCATAAACATTCGGGCCACCTCGTTGATAGTCAGAATGCGTGTATGGATATTTCCTGACCTCTAAACATATTTCAAACACTACAGATACATAAAAGCAGCAAGATGGAAACAAAAGTGTTGGTGCTGGTTCTATTTTGTAATAGCAACTGGTGTAAAAGGGTAAAAATACCGTACCAACTGGTAGGAACGAGATAGATTCAATTCAAATAATAAACTTTAAAATAGCAATTAAACCAGTGTGTCACTCGTATATTAATTTAAAATAACATTTAAATTCAGAAGGAAAATTTGCGTTTCATATTCTTTTTATACTAAAATTTAATGTTAAATAAATTTTTAAGTGTTTCTTTGTTCATAAGTTTCCCCAATTGCAGACCTTTCTAAATACTTTCAATATAAGTTAACTTGTTGTCAATTTGATTTAAATTATTTTATTTAAATACTTTTGTTTTGTATTAACCTTTTTGTAAATCCATGCAATCAGACCTATGAGACGCAGCAATCTAGGCGCCACTTTAGCTCAATTACAAATGATATTCAACTCTCAATTGTGCAAAACCACCTTACCGTTACCATGAAGTTGCTACAGTATATTATGATATAACTAATATCAATTAAATAAAAATAACGGAATGGAAAAAGTACACATTTGCGATTTCCCTTGAGGTCACATTTCTCTTCCTTGCAAGTCAGATTATTCAAAATCAATAAGACTTTTGAGCATTAATTAGTTTTGACATGGAAAATACTTCCAGAACAGACATACTCCATTTACATAGAGAGGATACGCTTTGCAGTTTGCACTGTCAGTTACTGCAGCTCCCATGTTGATAATGGTGATGGTTCTACAGGGATTTAAGCGTTCCACCCTGCAATACTCGTGAAGCTGATTCACAGTGCATATATTTACATTCTTCTATTTAACTGGAGTATGTACTTACTACTAACATTTGTCTGTGAAGTTTCTGAGGCTGGCGGAAGTATACAGTTCGGGTAACCAGGTACGGCTACATAAAAATTTAGAAAGTACAAATGTAACGAGCAACTTGTGTGTGCTGCTTTCCAATGACAAACTGACCTAGCGAGTCGCAAAAGGTAACCGGAATGTTGTCTGAGAGAATGTTTGGATAATGACTGATTCAAGAAAAGGCGGAACAAAGTTTGCTGTTCCATTTATGGTCATTTTATGTGACAGCTGGTCGTTCCTTCTTAATAAATTACAGAGCTGGTGGCTATTCGCCGCACAATTTCTCAAAACAAATTTACTATATCGTTACTACCTGTGTGACATGAAAAGAACATGAGGTACATCATTACTAGGAGTAGTAGCTCCAGCACCGTGTCTGTCTATATGGTAATGAGATACTAGTTTATCATGTTCAAATGTTATGGTCACGCCACCCCATTTCTTCTTCTTTCTTTCTTTCTCCCTTTCTTTCTTGAACAGTCACACACAGGAAATATTATTATTAGTCAGCGAAACAGCGGTTTATTGGGAACCACTCAGTCATAGTCAAAACCAGTGTGGCACACAGCTACTTTCACAAGGATAATTTGAAGAATAGCAAGGCGTGTCCTTTCATCTAACAAACCAGCCATACTTCTGCCAGACAGTTTTGTTATTACAATAAATACTGGTAGACCTGCAAAAGTAATGTATCTATCCGATCATAGTAGTGCCTATCTACACACACATGGTTCCAAAAACGGTTTGCGTTTTTTTACCTACCATTTTTTCGCTTGGACCACAAAGATTTGCGTGGGAACTTATACTTTTTCCTCTTCACCATGTCCCTTTATTTACCGAACGAGCAGCTTCCAGGGGAAGCTCTCTGTGTACATAATATTATTACAGTATTTATTTGGCTATATGTATACGAATGTGTACATGCTCCATTCTTGCTGTAATAAGCATGTACTTGTCCATTTGTTGAATGAGTACAGTGAAGAGGAAGTGATATCATCATGGTGGTGCGGTGGTGGTATGAGTTGCAGTGTGGCAGTAATTGTACGGCTGATAGTAATATGGTATATTACGAATTGCGTCAACAAAAAAGATTACCCACGAAGAAAGGCTGTGGTTATTATTATTATTAGCATTATTTGTTGCACGAATTTTTGCTCTCGTACCGGGGAGGGAGGGAGGCTAAAGGAAGAGGAAAAGAGAGTACACACACATGTTGAGCGTATAACCTTTCATTATCTTGGTACAACAAAAAATGACGATTTTACTGTTGATTTGATCCCGTTTGCATTTAGGATATACGTACCATTACATGTTTGGATTGGCATTCCCTTTTCGCTTTCATGCTTATATGCATTTTTATATTTTCTTTTTTTCGTTTGTGGGCCACAAAAGACGGGGAAAAGATTTAGGTATGCTCTCTCTATGCAATCCCGGTGTGTACACGTACTTTCAGCTTTATGATGCAATTGCTACTGTTTTCGCTGCTGCTGTTACAATTCCTTCACTCACATCCACCGTCAGTTCAGTGTGTCATTTCATTTTCATCGTTATAAATAAAAAAGAAAAGGACGGAAAAAGTATAAAGGAGCAACAACAACATTCTCGTGCAGAGAGTACAACAACCCATATTAGGGTATGAGCTCAACGTCGCGTAACTTGTAGTGTAACAAACAGACTTATTTAGTTACCAAGTTACTATCATCAGCCTTATCGAATGAATCAGAGGAGAATGAGAAAGTAGGAGGCAGAGAGAAAAGGCCTTTACCTAAACCTTATTTGGCTCGCTTCAGTGCGCGCCTTTCCTCCGGCCCAGTTTGTTCTGTTCAATTCACCTCGAAATACAGACGCACACACAGAAACCATCACCACCACCACTACTGCTCCCACAATCTAGCACATTTTACTCTATTTTGAGATAAAGAAAATAATGTTCTCGACTCTTCTTCTCTCCTGAATTTCTTTTTTTTAACAAGACATAATGTTCCAACTCTCTTTTTCCTCGTTTCCTCTGACAACATCCAACATGATCAGCATCTACACATTGAATTTTTTTAAATTCTCGTGGCAGCAGCGATGATGGTGGCTTGTTTTGTAGTAATCGCGGTGGAAGTTGCAGCAACAGTACTACTAGCATTTGCAGAAAATTTTCCCTCTGTTCCGCTACATATATACGTAGAATGTTTTTTTTTCTTAGGATTTACTTCCTTTCCCTTTGTTTGCGCTAGTTTGTGTTCATCATCAACTGCCAGACTCAGATATTGTACAATTATTATGAGTAATATAAACGAGAGGGAGAAAGTGCTGCATTGAACATGGAGGAAAAGAGATTGTATGAGGATTGTATGGAAAAAGCGTAAGGAATTTTCAAAACTACAGTTAATACAAAATAAGAGAAAATAGGGAGGAGTGTATGGACCAAGCAAATAGAGAAACGAAGAGAATGGGGGAGAGAGAGAAAGCTCAATTTCATCAGCAGAGAAAAGAGCAAAAGATGAAGAGAGACCTTCGACTCCCATCAACATCATGAGGCTTTGCTTGTTGTTTTGTGCTCGTATGTCATAATAATAAAACTGAAGAACCAGCTTGATTTTGAAAGAATTGAAAATGGGAATGAATGTGGAGTACACACACATGGAGGAAAGGAGAGGGAGGGCGAAAGGAGAGAAATCGGACTGGAATAAAGGAAAAGGATGCGATAGCTTGTATATGCTTTTGCACTATACTTCTAGCGAGACTATTACTTTCACTCTTCATCTTATACGTCTCAAAAATACTAACAAACTTTGTGTTTGTATTAACCAAAAAGGGAGACTCCACGCCATTATATTACAGAGAAAGAGATGGGGTGAGAGAGGAGTATAAAAATATGTTTCCAGAGACCGGTGGCTGAGTCATTATTTAGTCCGTATTGTGAGAAGTGTTTTTTATCTACAAAGTAGACTATCGTAAATCAAGAACCACTGTTTTTGATTGTACCTTTTTAGTCATGATATTTACTACTGGAAGCGTGTATACACTTTTCCTCAAACATACGTCCAAGCTTCTACTGTTGGCAAAGGGGCAACCCCATAGGAATTTTTGGTTTCCGTGGCGTGAGAAATGTTGCTTAAACAAGCTCATTTCGGGTTGCAGGAAAATATGTTTCAATCAAGACGCGACAATTTAGATAAAACATGGGTAAATCCTATTCCGACATTACGCAGCAGATTATGTATGAGTTTAATTTTAGTTTGCTTGGTAATGTACTGATATTGACAGGTAATATCATTAAAAAGACACCAGTAATTACGAACAATTTTTAGTTGCGACCATTAGTATAATAATGACGCTTATGCATGAAGAAAGGAGAAGGAGACAACATATTATCAAACAAGCATGTTACTGTATCAGTGCCGTTTGATTCATATTTCATTTCAAGTTTCAATTGTACACAAATTGGCGTACGTATACAGAGATTACTTAATGTCGGTTGTAAAGGGTACTTTAATTTAAAAACTTCATGACAACAGCCAAAGATTCTAGTTCCCGAGTACTGTATACATTGTACTATATAATTAGAAATTAGATTGGATTTTTCTTGCTTCAAAGTTTGGGGTAACAAGGGGTTCTTATTGATGCATCTTCAGTGGAACTTGAATTGAAATTGAATTAATTTAAAAAGCTACTCATAGTTGAATCACAAAGGTAATGTCAACTTGAATAGAATTAATTGTACTTCAACGGACATTCTTGCAGATAAAAGGGTCAGAATCGTTATTTTATAATTTCCAACTTCAAACTTGAAGTGCACTTTAAAGCTAATGGTATTTAATAATGATATTTGTCTATTTCTCTTCTCATAAAAGCAAACTATGTGCTATACGCTGCCTTACTTGCTGTTAATACGGACAGGTATCAACAAACTACCCCCATTGTCCCACGTAACGTTGTGCAAGGTAAAACCATTGAGAATAACAGACGGCCCTGCAATTGGTTTTTCTTCTGATGGGAACCTATGTAGTCCAGTTATTTTTACAAAGTAGACACTTTTCGAGTAAAGGACGTTGCATTTGGAACGCTATTACTTTCGTGCAGAACTATTGATGCGATACATTGCCCTGCAAACATTTGCCATCTATCTCTCTTCTTTAATTCACTCCATACCATAAGTTATTTCAATAATAACCAGTTCATTCAACATGACGTGAGTAAGTATTCCGAGTGATGTGAGCCTTAAACTTGACAGGACTGAACCATAAATTCACTGCCCTTCCACTTCCTTCTTACTTTCATTTTTTTCTCTTTGCATAGCCGCACTTTTGATTTTCTCCTTTTTCGGAATCTCTTTCTTCTCTTTTTTCGGGGAATCTTTAGCACCGTAGCACTTTCTCCCTGCGCTTTGAAGTGAACTAAGCAGGGGTCACCGCAATGACTTCAGATATACTCTTGCATTTCGAATACTCTAACGTGCTTTTTTTCGTGGTATAGCTTCCACACAAGGATATACATTTACGATATAATTACAATAATAGTAATAATAAATTTTTATTATTACTGTTTCGAATAACATTACTTCGTACAATATTCTTTCTTCATCTTTCCACAAAGACATTGTGGTGGTCATAAATATATGATTTGAAGAGACATGAAAGCAACATGGAAATTGATTACGCAAAACAGGCATGCTGGAAAGAGATATTACCCCAAATGGCAGTTGGTAGTACTAGATGGAAGGTAAACGATGGAAGCTTGGTGAACCAGGAAAGCGTAGATAAGTCGACTGCATTGTTCTATAAAACCGCCGCTTTGCTCCCATGCCTTTCTCTTTTGTTTTTCCTTTGATGAATAGTCAGTCCAGTGGTTAGTTGATGATGATTATATATGATGGTGATATAGAAGGGAAAAGCTCGGGGAACTCCTGCATTTTGTTAGTATCCATCTCTAGGCCTCTCTGTTGCGCATTTTATTATTGTTGCAAAATGAAAAGAAAGTGCAAGCTTGACATTGGCTACTACTATTTGCACATATTATCATGAACTCATTCTTATGCTACGACGTGTACGCTCATTGAGTGTATACACGCAAAAATAACAATAAAACAAAAAGATCATACCGTATACCAACATTGATGTTTGAGGCAGTTCCATTTAGCTAAAATTTGGAAATGGCACAGTCTTGATGAATAAGCACACCTGGAATGGAACAAAAACCTATGATACAGCATAGCATATCTCGTGGCGAGGAGACGGATGATGGTGCTGCTGACAAGTACATAAAGACATACCAAGACCGCACAATGGAATATTATTAATAAATGGATAAATCCTTGTGCCATGTCCCCCTCCTCTTCCGTCTATTTACGGTGTGCAAAATCCTAATTCATATCGCTTTCTCCAGTACCAGCTAATATGGCGTGTCTGTCTATCTATCTGTGTGCACGTTGTGAATGATTTCGTAAATATCAAAAGGAATTATGTTTGTGGTATGCTGTACAACAACAAAATGCGGTATTGTTTCTCTTCACACAGGCATCCACCAGGTATACAAAGACAGGTAGGCAGATGAACGTCGTCTTTCAGATGGCTGCTACTTAAAACAACACAATTATAATTGTGCTTCAATATTTTACTGCATACATGTCTAATGTGTGTATAAGACCCGACAAAATTCTACGACTTGCTTCTTTCATCATCAAACCACCCGACACAGAAAGAAATGTGTTCCATTCATGTTGCCATGGACCATTGTAACTGTAGAGAGACTGTAACCACACACATACCTCTATACACACACACTTTCAATACAACACATCACATTACGTTTCAGCCTGGTTATACGGGACGGTGTGGAAAAAACCTTTGCACGGTTATTATTCTCCTATACATTTTCTAATTTATTTATTATGCCTTGCAGGAGAATATGTAATCTACGTTGTAAAATCCCCAGTGGGATTTGTTAATGGTTGCATGGGAGAAGGGGAACTGGCATAGTTATCTGGTTAATGGTGAAAGTGGAAGAGTTTGAGAGAAAGAGGAAAGGAGAAGCTGGTTTTACATTGACAGTAATTGACATCCTATTAAACATTTTCTTTCACCGTATGCCTCATACTAGTTTCGCTTCGATTACAAACCGAGCCACCTTTTCCATTTCCTAGTATCTCTTTCCGCTCCTGATGATTTTCCTTTCCGTAGTAGTCAGTGTTCTGGGTAAATTTGCATTTTACCCGGGTGTACGCTGTCAGGTTTTGCTTGTTAATGGCATCTCGAAATCATTCAAATATTTCAACATGATAAATTTTTTACTTGTTACACTGCAGAGAACATCGCATTTTCTGCTTCAGATTATCATAATGCCAGTAAAAATCCGTCTCGCGTTCCCAATTGAGTATTTAACCGACTATTTTTTTTGTTGTTACTACAAACATTCACAAGTGACCCAAATGAATTAGTTCCAGCACTCTCTTCTGCGCATCAACCAGGCTAATGACTATGAACCGTTAGGCTTCATTTTTATTAACTGCTAAGCTTATTACGGCATAACGATGGAGTGTTCTCAATTTTCCCCGTATTTCCATACACACACGTTTTCTTCACTTTTCTCTCGTCGGTCGGCGCATATAGCACTTTCACAAATCATCACTATCGATAATGTGGTTATTGGGCTATGAAAATTGGCAATGGCGCCATCATCGCCAAACACTACCAGTGCTACTATCATTATTGCTATTGCACTGTTGCCGTTCTCGATACAGTTTACTAATTCCTCATATATATTCAACGTGAGTAACTTTTTTGGAACAGTTATATGTTACCTGGGCCAAAAAATGAAGAACACACTATGAACTGCAATAACAACGAATTTATGACGATATTTACGAAAGCTTATACGGTTTCGCTATATTTCCAACGACTCTCCATCCATTAAAGGCTGAACTAAAAATGAAACCAGCTATAATGTTCTTTTTTTGACAATACATCCTTTCTGGGCAATCATTATAATAATAATCTTGTTAACAATTTAAAAAATATATACTATGAACACAATACATTGGTTTTGTTGGCGAACACCGAATACAATCAGTGTACTTCCTAGTCGTTGTACCCATAACTTTTGATCAAGGCTAAGCATTTCACTGCAAAAAACGCAGCTGCTGACCAAAACCGTAGAGGAGCGAACCATCTGGCTGTTTTTGTATATTTTTTTCAGCTCTGATTTTCTTCTTGACTTTTTTCCCTCCTACCACTATTCACCATGAACCGTGACTCGAGGCCTGAATGAATCATAATATATTATATCCTTCTCCTCCATTTTCGGAAATTTCGCCCTGTCTGCAAACAACAGTTCCATACAATAAACATGGGCTGCATTATATAATATTTGTATTATCTAACTGCACTCCCTGCACTGCATTTTTTTGCTTCCCATCAGTGATATTACTACCCACATATACCCGCTACAAATGGGTCTAGGAGCAGTAATATTTTAAAATATTAATAAAACTTTCCCCATTGAGCTTTCTTAATCTTTTATCACCAACACTGTGGGGTAAGTAGACACCGTGCGGATTTTGAAACCAGCAAAACATGAGCTGTTGTGCAGGCTGACTTCCATTTTGCAAATATAGGTTTGTGAATCAAGGAAAAGAGCTTGATGTCTACACTACTTACTGCTAATACTATTACTGCTGGATTGAGAATCCACAAGGAATTCCGTCACAGGATGTGTGTACACCCTTTTCCCCTTGTCCTCTTAATTTTTTGGAGAGGTTTTGACCAAAAACAACATCTAAGAGCATGAAGTGATGACAGTACTTAAACTGCCTATTCTCGGACATTTGTTTTATTACTTGTACTTAAATATTCTTATCCTCTCGTACGTCGACTTGCATGCATCTTTTTGTAAAGCGATAAATTTGTATACAAACAACGTACACCAACAAGTAGGAGTTTCTGTTCGCCACTTGCATAAACTAATGATGCAATTTATATTTTCATTTAGTTTTCGTATGATTCTCCCTCCTTTCTCATTTTTAAAGACAATTTGGATACACTCATGACTAGCCATAAATATATAGCGTGTAGGTAAATTTTTCTCGTGTTCTTTAGTGCTTTGTGCGGATTTATGATGGAAGAATTCCTGTTTCTATGGCTGGCTCAACTAGCTTTTGAGGGAAAAGGAAACAGCAAAAAGCACATCTTCTATCCTCTGCTCTTCATCCCGATGATGATAGCCAAACTCTGTACACAAGAGAAATATTAAGTTGTACATTGTACAACAAACTGGTGATGGCGTTGATGAATGTCTACTACATAGTTTACCGTAACACCAAAACCCAGCGAGAGTGTGAGAGGGGACAGAGAAAGTGAAAGTCAAAAGAGAAAGTAAGGAAAGGAAGAGAGGATGCAGCAAACATTCATGAAATTTCTTAAGGTACATTACTACCGTCACACTCATTCTTGTTTATTTAGAAAGACTGAAAAAAAATCTTCGTCCACAACTGCGAGGTAAAAAAAGGGAATACTAGGAGACATGTTGGTTGGAGAAAATTAAGTTAACCAGTAGCAAGTTAGAGCAGTAGAATACTACATTAAATAAATTTTATATTTATGTTTGTGTATCTTTCGACTTAGTTCCATTATTTTTTTTTATAACTTTTGAAGGCGATGTAGCAACACTCAGACGTTAAGATTTGCTGATCTGTTGTCTGGTTTTTTCGTCCCTTGTTGTAGTGACCAGACGTACTATATGGGTCTAATACTACATTAACCCGGTTAATAATTTGAAATAACCCGAAATTAATGGTCGAACACAAATTTGGGGATGGGAACTAATGATTCGGCTTTACTTCATTTTGCACATAGAGATAATTTACTTTATGTTTCCCTTTAAATGATTAAAAATTTAGGCGCCTTGTCAGTCTTTTTTCTTCTTTAATTTCAATCACACCATAACAACGAACGATCTTTTATACTCAAGCATGGAAATAAGTAGATAAAAAGGACGTTCTGGCTTCCACTTTCTCAAATTAATAAGTTTCAGGAATTTGGTACCACAAAATGCAATAAAAGTACACACTCATTTGAACAACATATAAAAATTTAAAAGTTAATGTGCATAGAAAGTAAAGAAGATGCATGCTAAACTATGCTAATATTCAATTGTTACCGTGTTCTGTTATATATTTTAATGAATTTTGACATTTACATTAGTAGGGAAATGTATTCCATAGCTTGAATTTCAGCTAAAAATAAGTTAAAACAAGAACAAGTGTATTTTATTTTGCGGAGAAACTTCTGGTCACCCTCTGTTCACCTTAACATCAGCATCTTGTGTTCGCGCACCATGTCAAATACGCATGGATTTGTTTACTGGGTCTATGCTTTATATATTATCATGCACATAATCAAACACTTTATTTTCTCAAATAATATTTTTGCATGTAGCATGTCGTGGCATATGGCAGTGCAGTAAGTAGAATGGCATAATTTGTATAACGCAGTTGTGATACCGCCTTACCATCATTTTAGATAATCCAAAATGTAATTTGCTGCTGATGGTAAGCAAATTTTATGTACAAGTAACTAAGAAAATGGGCGAGGTCTCTGGAAGCTCGGGACTAATTAAAATATGTAGCAAGAAACACTTAACAAAATTCCCTTCTCTGGCTTAGCATTGCGCCAACATCTAAAGGGGCGAACAGAAATGGTAGTGGTGGCAGTTTCATTCCTATTTTTATTCCGAAAAGTTTTGGTCGCGTTTGGTATCTACGCATGTAATTCCAAATGCAAATATTCACTTGGTGAATGAACGCAAAAAAGAACTGAATAAAATGGTAGTAAGAGAAGCTTTGATTGTTCAAACAACGCGGAAGATACATGGCGGTCTTACATTTTTTATTATCATTGTCTAGAGAGTAAGGTACAAGAAAGGGCAAATTTCTCTAAAAACGTAAAGGGACTTGCTCGACATTTTACGATGAAGGCCACATGGACTTTTCCATTGTTCCTTTTCTTTATAAAAAATTTTGTTTCTGAAGGACCAACAGAACACAGATGCTGGTTGTGTAAAGTAGAATTTGGGGAAAAAATAGTTCCGACTTTATCTTTTCTTCACTCTGAAGTGAAAGTGAGTGATTCTGACCTGGGGAAAGTAGAGAATATTTAGGTAGTAATGATAACTGTGTAGCAGTTGGACTGCTTCTATTTTTACTTTTACTTTGCATTTTCCGAAGTTTAAGCGAATGCCGCCCTAGTTGCATCGTTTGATATGAACCAATAAGATATTAAAGCTCATGTGCACTTGTTTTAAATCTTTCAATGTTACATTTATACGTCCATGAAAGTAAACAACGGTGCTAAAATGTCTGTATTCATGGACGTTTTGAGCTGATGATGATGTTTTTGGTAAGAAGGAAAAGCACCGTACTACCTGTAATGAGGAAATGCATAAGAGCATAGGCTAGTAATGTTGTGTAGTTTGTAGTGGTCCAGTTTGTTGGAAAGTTTGAAATGTATCAGAGCATCTAGGTGTAATCTCAGGGCATGAGAGAGAGAGAGAGAGACGATAGAAAGTACAAGCATGAATAGAGCAAATTATTTCATTTCTTTGATAAAAGTTTATGTAATTGCGAATAATTAAGCACGAAGGAAGGGCTCCACAAAGTTTATTAGTTTATATATATTAGATTGGGTACATGGACGCTCTTTTTAGAGGAAGAAGCCTACTACTGTTTCACAATGCCAGTTAGACAACGGCCTTAACCAACCTTTTAGAGAGCATGTGTCGCCGCCACCGCTACTACTTTAATTAAAACTCGTGCGCCCTAATAAAATATATAATGTGTAGATGTCTGTCTTGGAGTACTATTTAAAAATGTACGACCGACAAAGTAAATGCTCCCGTTTCCAGCGCCATTATTTTATGCAACAACACTAATGTTACGAGCTCTCAGATGATAATGAAGATGATCATTTCACTGACAGAGTGTAAAATCAAGTTGTTTGCTTTGTTACGGTGGTCCTGGTAGGAAAAGCAAGAGTACTAGAGTGCTCCATGAGAAAAGATATCGTGCAAAAAAATGTACGGGTATGATAACATTTTGGGTATATATGAGGGTAAATAAAAACACAACTTCCCAAGTTTTTTCTCTCTACCAGTTCGATTAATGAGCATCGTTTCCATACAATGCATGCATTCAAATTTTTTTTTCACAGACCCTTAATCAACTACCGTCCCTCTAATATTTTTAATTTTCCCAGCAAACCAAGTAAACTTTTTGGGTGTTTTTTTGCTGTTGTTATGGCACTTGTCTAACTAGTACAGATTGGTTCTCATGGAAGTTGGAATATGAATGGCTAGAATTAATTATAAAAAAATCAACAGCTGTGTGTGTGTGTATGTGTGGAGCTGAGGCCTTTAAGCGATTGTGACAGTAGCTTGTGCATACTTGGGATTAGAAGCGAATAAAGAATGTGTGTTAGTTTTTCAGACATGCATTATTGTTTGTTGAAAGAATTTCCCCCTTCTTGGTATATCTTACGGTGGTCCATATTTTATGCGTATTTACTCCTTTCCTACCTCTCTGTAAAGCATATCAAATGAAAAGATTTAAAAAAACTACAGAATGCAGAATCCTGAAAACTAAAATTCTCTGAAAACCGTTCACTTTTCAACCTGCTTTGTTTTACCTCTTTTTCTTTTTAATGTAAGAGCATGGAATCTCAAGGAAATATCTGGAAATACGTCTAGGACTGAGCGCAAAGGAGGATTGCTTATTGAAAACAATTTTCTGACTTAAATCTCCTTTTGTTTTCACGAAGGACCCTCTCTACGTTTTGTGTACACAAAAAATACCACAAGAAATATGTAGTCGCTCCTACTACTATTATTACAGCAAAGGGCAGAAAAATACCTACCTGCTGTGCTCGTGTTACATCATGAAACGATGACTTGCGGACTTGCCTTTGCTTGTTATGTACACATTGACAATGAACATAAGAGAAAGGACAGTAACAAGCAAGTGAAAACGGGCCGATTGTTCTGAAACAGCAAACATCATTTCTTAGCAGCAGCATTAAACTTAAATAAAAGGGAAAAAGGTTGAGTGCCATTGTCATAGCAAATATTAGTCGAATGAAACTGCAAAGTCTACCACAAAGCTATTATACGGCGCAACCTGGCGTAAAAGGTAACACTGGTATAGTCGTACAGCAGCGGTAGACCAGAAAGACGTAAAGTGTCTATAATAATCAATAACCAATGTGTGACAAGCCACTATAGATAGGTTGTACAAGTAAACAGTGTGCAAGTGCAACGGCATATTTCTTTGATTTTGTCTACTCAAGTTAAACCACTGGAACAGTGTGTTGCTTTTGTGTAAAGTGAACAAGATAGGTCTGTCTTCCTCTTAAACTAAGAGAAAAAACAAACGAAGTATGACTGCTTTCATATTTTGAAACGAGCCTTTTTCTGAGGCACTTACACTAGTAAAAATAAAATGATGCACATTCTTACATCTTTCAATTACATCAATGCTCTTCAAGAATTGAAATTTTTCACATGCATTTACAATGGAATAACATTTCGCCCCGTTCCCCCATTTCTGAGAAAAAGAAAGAATGAGAGAGAGAGAGAGAGAGAGAGAAGTCGAGAAGAGGAGGTAAGATGGAAAGAAACATTTTTCTGGTTACTTTCATATTCCCAGATTCTCTCGCTATTATTATTCCTTTCCTGCTAGTACTACTATTACCATTGCTGCTATTACTATTACTATTATTATCATCTCTGTGTAAGAGTGCTAGACACTACATTGTTAACTAGTCACAATAACAACAAAAAACATTCTTTTGTGTGTGTGTGTGTGTGTGTGTGTGTGTGTGTATGTGTGTTTCCATTTATTTGCCCTTCTTCCAAAAATGCTCGAAAGGGAAGGTATGTTTCTCTTACCTTGTATTCCTTTGTAAAGAAGGAGAAAGTTGAAAGTTACTACCTTCTATCCTCCTTTCTCTCTGTCTCCTCTCATGCCATTATTACAAACACTTATATTGAAATTCTTTGGATTTACCAGTTATCTACCTGCTTACAACCACCAGGGCTTGCTATCGCTGATGTACCACACAACAACGGTGTGGTAGTTACAAAGAACAGGGTGGTGGTGAGTGTGTGCGTGTATATGTTATAGAATAATGGGAGATTCAAAAAGATAAAAAAGTATTCAAAGGATCCTTGTCGTGTGTTGTTGCATATTTATTTTTTGTCTAGCTATTCTCATCTATTTGTTAGATTCGTTTTCTGAAGAATAAGAATGTTGTAGCAATTTCTCCCCCACAAGAAAATCCACTTTCTTATGTTAAATTCGCTCGTTTTCACAAAAGATTTCTTAGGTATCTGACTTGGCATCTTGCGCTTCCTTTTAAACCCTCTCGTCGTCGTCGTCGTCGTTCTGTTTGCTATCTTTTATTTTGAAACCTTGTTTTGGTTATGGATTATCAAACGTTATCAGTGGTGTATTAGACGATACATGGAACGACGAAAACACAATTTTTCTGCTTTCGTCGTAATCGTTAAAGTACATACATGGGTATTTGTACAGTGTTAGTTATAACGGCTTTCTTCCTACTTTCCGCAAACTCGTACGGTCTTCCCCAGACTCGGTTTCAACCTCAACGGCAAGATTTTGTAATGACATCCAAACAACTGGAAGATCAATGGAAAAGCCAAAGAGTTAAACAGGCATAAGGGTCTTACGTATGTTTATTGAATTGGCGTCTGGAATAAACGGAAAATAGTCGTTCAAAGAGGGAAACAGGATATATTGATTCAATTTTTGTTTTTCGTTGAGTTCCTTTCATAGGTTTTTTCAAATCCTATTATTATTGATCATTTTATTTCATTACTGGTCATCCGCCTTTTGCCGTATCAACTTTTTCGTTTTAATAACAACGCATAACTATCTACAGACAGCAGTTGGTGCGTGAATTGAATGGGAGTACTTATATATAACTCAAAGGTTGTTTCTTCTGATTTCCCATATAGCCCACCATGCTTGTATGAAAAGGCTGGAAGGTTTCTATAATAATTTCCCCTACTCTTTTCAAATATTCCCATTTGTTTACATTCTAGGAAAATATTTTACAATAAGTTTTTGTGCTCAAGTGTTGTCTGATTTCACTCCTTTCCCATACAGAGTCGTACTTATTGACTGATAGTATACAGTCTGGGGTGAGACTGGCGGTGGTAGTCACCCCCAATTTATATACTGATTAACCCGGTAAAATTTACTAAATAACACATTGTGTATATTTTTTGGGGGAAACTTCTAAAACAAAAATGTAGCTCTCCAGGGGCTAGGCTATATATTTCCTTGCGCTGAGTCACCATGGCTGCTGGACAACTTGTTCAACTCGAGTGATAAAATAAAATGACGAATTTGTCGAGTGGCTTAATGTTCCATATTTCCTATAGTTTTTTAGTCTCAGCTGCCGGACGTGATACTATTAACAGTGTCCTTTTCTGTTGAATGGTCTGTGTACAATGTACAATTGTACGTGTACTTTTTGAATCTCTCCGAACCATTTAGCCTTATCTATCACAACGTTGTCATGAGTGAGGGAGCACAAAGTCGCGTATATGTGCGGAGTGCTGATGTTTCCCTGGATATTGTTAATGTATACAAGCTACATGAACGGTCTGATCTCATTTAACATGGATTCTCTTCATATAAAATGAACAATCACTTTCCCTATTATAGGTTCATGCCACACATCTAGACAAAAGAGAATGAAATAAACGATCTTTTCATAAGTGACGACCGTAAATAAGCAGAGGGGGTAATAGGAAACATCATCACAATTTTCAAAACAGTTACCATCGACATATCCTTTCTCTCTACTGCCCACCACCTACGGAATTGTCGATGGAACTGGTCATTATTTTTTTAAACTACGCTTTGTGCGATTTATAAAAGTGCCCATTGTTTTAACATTATGTATGTCTACTGTGCCCACAATACCATACTACTACCACTGTGTACACATTTTATATGTCCATGAAAAGCTTATTTGCGGCTGGCAACCATTCCAACAAGCAGGTATATTTGAAAGCGGAGAAGCGAAGCGAAACTTTTGAGTTAAGCCATGCATGATGCTTTTCAGTGTGCAACCAACGTACTACCACTGTATGTATAGTACACTTTCCCTTTTTCCTTAAAAAAAAGTTGTGAGCGGTCGTAGAAGCCATTTGGGAATGTGGCGTCTGTAGAATGGTCACTGACGTCAATATAGTCTTGACTGCGTTTCACTTTCACCGTTAAACCTCTCTCTCTCTCTCTCTTCTGTCCGCCCGCTGCTCTCTTCGACATGCTCATAGGGCAGCAGTGCAAAAATGCTACATACGGATCTCCATGTAAGTAGGTACATATGGTTCATGTGCGTAGTATGTGTTATCATGGTCTAGTAGAATATCCGGATCTAATAATATGTAATCCAGTGCAACTGCTTGCCATCCTTTTGTGTACATGGGGGTTGGTATAGGCATCTACAGTCGTTGGAATGAGTGACACAGGATGAACAAAGAAAACAGTGCAATGCTAGGAAATATACATACTTTTGGATCCTGACTCCTGGAGTTAGTACGAGAAAATGGCACTTTCCCTTAAAATAAGGAATATAGGCAACGAGCAACGATTCTTTTTTATGTTTCCTATGGGCATACTTACTTACGTAGTGCGTGAAGCCAAACAATAATTGTTGCCTTACTTGTTTCTATCTCTCGATGTTCTACTATCACTTTATTATTGGAATAAGATATCTTTGAGTCTGCTTCCGTTTTCCCTTATGATTCTCTCGACGTCCTCTATAACACTGGGGTGTTGGAAACTTATGTAGAGGCATAAAGATACATATTTGGGCCATTTCTGTAGATGTTAGAATAATTTAAAGGATTATAAATTGTTCTACTCACTTAGTTGCACTTACTTGTTTGAAGGTCTTCCTGACATCCCATCGCAGCTGACCATCTTTTGACATTAACGATTTGACAATGATAAAAAGTACGAAATGGGTATGTAAGTACGAACATGGCGAGCATAACGAATTCAAATAAGTGTGCATCTATGTAGTTGTTGGAGAATAGTAGCATGTCGTTTATACAAACTGCAAAGTCTGCAATTTACAGAATACACGCTAAAAGTAGCGGGATTCCGATTCTCCCCCCAGACAAGTGTTTCAGGTGGTAGAAAAAAGAAGCCATAGCATGTAATTTTAAAGTCATTGGAATGGTTGTCATTATCAGGAATGCTGGAAGTGTATTAGCATATTCTTCTCATTATGTAGTAGAATATGCATTCAAATGGTTAGTGTACATGAATTAGTTGGAGGACACTTTGCCCTATGATCGTTGGTCAAGTATATTTGTAGTAGTCGTTATTTTCTTTTAATTTTCACAATTTTAAAATCCCAATTGTTTTACGTGGCAGTTAGAAGCACACCTATTGAAAAGCATCCTAAGAATAAGTTATGGATGTGCAAGAACCTTGTAGTATCTTTGGGGTGCATGTAATCTTTTTTTAATATACGTTAGACAAACAATGTAATCAATTGAAAACATTAGAGAATAATGAATTAATTGCGCAATTAAAAAACGCAGAGTTGAAGTGCAACCTTAATTTATACAGAAAAATTTGAGAGTGTAACTCCCAAACATTCTTTTGGCGTAGACACCTTTCGTAATAAAACGTGCTGCTGAATAAAACAGCAGCCGGTCAGAATGATAATTAACAAACTTTCCTATTTACTTAGGAAAACAATGTTTTTCTACTAGCTTATTTTATAAAATGATACGAACTATCTTCTACCTATATGCTTGTGCTCAGCCAGAATGCTAAAAATATTCAAAATAGCAGTAGCATTTTTATAACAAATACCAATAACAAACCGTCATAATGTAGTTATTATTCTGTCACTCTGTTATCAGTGGGGACAGCTCTACATTCCACAAAACTATCATTACGAGAAGCCAACTAGATTATCACTACTAGAGGCATATCTACTTTTCATAAAAGGTATTACTATATGGTGAGAATTAAGGACACAAAAACCTTCATTTCTGTCTTCAAAATCATGCATAAAAACACACATTTTTGAAGAACAACTTTACCCCTATGCGAGTACTGGTTAATAGTGCTAATCGTTACGTCGCGTAAAACATTAAATGTAACATAAAATGAAAAAAAGGTATGCACATCGTGTATATCATCAAAAATACAATCCACCCACTTGAATAACGTGACAGATTTTTTAACGATAAGCATGGCAAGACGAGAGCAAAACTTGGGCAAAAAAGAACAGGCTGCGTCTTTATGCAAACCGCGTTCCCCAAACATGATCCAATCCCTAGGCGTAGAATGAGAATGGCACGGAAAGGCCCATTTCGATGATGCTGACGCTGACCCCATCAGCCAAGACAAACTCCCGTCGAGCCAATGGATTTTCCAATCACCAGATGCATATTCAAACCATGATAAATGATGTATCATCGTTTCATTTGCCACTACTACGCTTAACGTACTGGGCAACTAAAATACAAATTGTGCAAGTCGTTTTGCCAACTAGATGGACCTCAGTTCAACTGTGTTTACTTTACGCTTGATTGTTAGACACATTAACATCGTATATAATTGCTCAGTAGAACACGTTTTAATATTGCAGGATAAGTTGCCAGTCTTGCCCCAACCTTACAGAAGGGGAATTTGTTAGTTGCCAATCTGCCTAGACACGTTTTAAGCCCCATAGAAAGATACGGGGTGGTATTGTTTTCCTTCTGTAACTCAAGTTATCATTTAACGTGCCATTAGCAACAGCTCGCGTTACTCTTGCTCGTTTATCTATTGTAAAAACATTGGCTATTTTACATATTATTTGTTTTTTAAATTTATTTTACAAACATGGTTTGCGTATATATGTTACCTGATGGAAATTTTTCCGAGTAACAGCTGGAGAGCGTCAATACAATGCCGTAAGTGTAGGCACATAAATATAGAACCACTACTCTTTGTAGGCATACATTCTTTAAATGTCTTCCACCCACAACGAATTTGGCGTGTTCTCGTCGGTACGTGTAGCACATGAAAAATAAATGGTAAAAAGGGTTGACAGGACATCCATATCGAGACTGACAAGGAGAACGGTCCATTAATCTTTACCTGTTATGCTTTATGCTGATGAACAGCAGTCTTCAAGGGAAATGGGAAAGGAGGAAGAAAATGGCAAGGGCGAGGAGTTTTAGGGTTTGCTTTCTCCATGCTTTCCCTTCTTCACTTCTACATCTTCATTCTCCTTTTTCGTCCAGTCTTCTGTCACCCTTGTTGGCTGCCATGTTCAAGGAAGTAAAATATGTATGTTCTCCAGCTCCTCTCCTTCTCCATTACCTTTTCCTCAAAAATGTTTTCTATCTTTGCGTACCTCTTCTCTACCGCCTTTATCAGATCACATAGTTTAAACTTTTGTTGCTGCTTAGCCACTTGAGTAATTCTCCCGTTCTGCCAAAGAAGTTAGTCATTCATCACTTTGTAAAGTATCATTCACTTTTCACACCTTTCAGGTCAATTTCCTTCTCGCTTGCTTCTTGAATCTAGTTGTGGTGCTTTCCCCGGAATTGTAAATAACATAGAAATGGATATGCATTTAGAGAGTACAAGCCCATACAATCCTGCTGGAATTTTGTGAAGGTCGCGTTACGTTTTCTTGTTATTGTGCCCTGGTGGCTTTAGAGTGGTAGTGCGTATAATCCACATGTATAAATAAGCATAAGCATCTTCTTTTTCAGCTACCTTCATGTTAGTTTCAACTTCGTACGGTGGTATCACGTCATGACCATTTAATGGTTCAATTTATTTCGTATAAACACCATGATGAAAACTTCATCTTGCGTGAGTATGCATGGTTGAAACTAGAGCTACAAAAGCAAGCAATTGGCATACAGTTAACTTACTACAAATGAAGCATACGTGTAGTAGATGTTGTATGTGTTTTTTTCTTTAAATTAAAAGCTTACGCTACAACAAGACAGGTTTATGCTCCTTGTAAGTGAATACGTTAAAGAAATTATTCATTTTATGTGGGTTGAAGCTTGACAGCGTTACACGGCTTGTTTTCTACGGCGGCGGCAGACAAGGAGTTTGATTACATTCTTCAACTACATCTTTTATAAAGCCTTGCTGACTTTGTCATCAATAATCTGGAAAATGAATTGTCTCGGAATCAGTGAAGTGCAATTTTCTCTATAGGGGCTGAAGCATAAATAAATAAAACATCAAGTATCATTTATCATAAAAAGAGAGAATCGTAAACAAGGCTAATATTAGACAGCGTCACTTTCCATAAAATGTTAAACAAATATTTAATAGATAAACAATGTTGACGCTCTGGTGTGATTCCTTCTCTCAGGCAACCGTTGATTGTCGGCTAGCAAAGAATATTCGTTGAATAAAATACTTCAATATGCTGTATATTTTCAAATAGGTGCCGTATATGTATTATCAAATGCTTAAAATCAAAGATATTAAATAAGATATAGGGTATAACGGAGTTGCATGTATTTCATAATTCCCACACTTCCGAAAGAAGTGTAAGGAATTAACAGCTAATCATGATTAGCTGTGTAAACATTCTGAGAATGTAATGTTTGATGCTTGTAGTATTAAACATTTTCTCGGGATTTCTCCGAAACTATTTTAACAATGCCATATTGGCACAAATGCATGTAAAATACAAATACTTCACTGTTTCTCTACCAAACACTTGTGCTTCTTCCAAGAGTTCAACCGAACATGATCTTTACTCCTTCAATTATTGGACAACAAAAACCTAGTGCTACTCGTCGCATCATACCTTTACCTCAAGGAAAAAAACTTCTACAAAAACTGTGTAATTGAACTGATTCAAATCATTTTCTTCTTTACAACTTCCTCTCGTGACGTAGCGGTCTTGTCGCTGCGCTATTGAAATTCCGTTTTTGGTAAACTACAAAATAATATTACTACCACGCATCTGATATACTCTACAAACATTTCTTACAAAATTGTACTCTGTCAGACAAAGTTGTACCATAAAACATCATCGTTATTTTTATTGACAAATACCTCACAGTTATACTTACCAAGTTGTAATCAGAGTCGTAGTGCTTGCTATCAAGCTAATGTTCCAATAGTTAGTTAACATCTAGCTATGTTAATAAAAAATCTGTGTATTATTGTTGCTACTATTGTTTGTAAACGTTAGTAAAAATCAACCTTTCTACTACAAAAGGATCTTTCTAGTTCTGTAATCCCCAGTGAAACAAAGTTACAACAGCCATTGTGAAGAAAGTCGCCAAATTTTTATACTTAAAAATAAACAACGATACATAGTTATTACAAATGTAAACGATGACACCCTTAAGGCAGTGTAATTCAATTAACATTTTACAATCTCTTTGAAAACAAAAAAATAATATAAAGCTATATAAAACGTGCGTTTGTACAGTTTACTCTATACTCTAAAAAAAACTTTGCATACAAGATGTACTTGAAACTTTCAATTGGCACAATATGAGACTATTGAATAGAAAACATGGGTGAAATTCTACTACTAGGTATGCAAAGTGAACGCTAAAAAGAAAACAAATTTTTACTTCTAAGCAACAAAGATTAATATTTACCTGCCATACATTTCTCATGTCTTGCCACATGCATTTTTGTGCAGTGCCACACAGGGAAAGCTTAAGAAATTTTCTGAAGCCAAGCTTATTTTCTCCTTTCATTTTATAACAATTCTTGTTCCTTCTTCTATCTAGCGTCAACACGAAGGAATATTATCTCTAACGATTAAGCTAACACTACACTTGTGCAAAAGTAAAATTTATAACTTCTTCTCACCTCTGTACTATTACAAAAACATGTAAATTGTAGAAAGATAGAGAAATTGTAACGTGTAGAAAGAGATCAGATTTAAATCTTAACATTCAATATTTAAACTAGCGTAAAGGTAAGAAAGGTGTCAATTATTAATGAAATCGTAGATAGATTGTGAAATACATTTAGCACGGGAATGAATGTGCCAGTATCAGAATAGTTTGTGCTGTAGAGAGATAACGACGGTGTGTACACGTCTATAGACTAACGTCAAAACATGAATTATGTTGTCGTGTACGATGTTTACAGTTTCATCATCGTCGATAGCAATTGGAATATTATGTATACTTTATCGTGTGATAGTAGGTACCCCTATTTTGTGTATTGCCAATCAATTTTAGAAAAGCAATTGGGCATCAGCAGTCAGGTGCAAAAAATAGATAGTCAATAGCATTGATACCAACTGATGGATATATAGACGTAAGTAGATAGAGCTGAATCCTATTTGTCGATATGTAACGTTATGACTGTATTCAGGAAGGTATTGTCTATAAAAAGGGTAGTCTGAATTCTTGATATTCTTCTTAATGTATGTAGCATTAAAATGGCTGGGCATTGCGTAACAACGCTACTCCCGACATTCAACGGGAGAAAAATAATGTTTCTACTTTTACTTTCTTAAAACATACTTCTAAATGGGTCGTTATCATACGCACTAGAAGGTAATTTCCATTGTGACTGTTAAATCACAAGTTCAAAATAGATACATGGTAGGAGTAGGAAAACTATTAAGAGAAAATGGCAAATAATACTATAAACCAGACTTGTGACTACGCATCTGCGTTCCGTCAGATATCGTTATTAACACTAATACTACAACACTTAATATGACTAATTGTTGCTTGTACTCGCTTAGATTCAACAGCTGGAATGGCTCTTGACTGAAATGTATACCCTGGAGGACTAGAAATTTTTAGCAGTATATAATACAGCTATGTTCGTACTGCTAAGGTTGGGCAATGTACGTCAAAATTACTTTTAAGGATACATCATATACTTCATACCTATATGCATTTTCTTTTTCAGATAATACGTACATTCAATGTATAAAAGCTAAGGTGTGGGGTATGATACAGTTTACTAAAGGACATTAATATGGTACAACTTTTATACATAAGTGAGAGAAAGAAAAGAAAGCCACTCTATCTATTTTACGTGAAATAATGAAAGGTACATCAATCTGTCTTAGGGAGATGGTTTACTATTAATGTTTTGAAAGTTGGTAAGAGTATTAAGTAATATTATGGTACATACGACTAACTTATCTATCAAAAAATACTACTATTCGAATGACATTTTTCATGAAATGTATAAAAAAAGTCTACACAGCAAGCTGCAATTCTCATACAAAAAAAATATTAAAAAAAAAGTTACTATATAATAGAATTTAGCAAGCTTTTCTAAAGCATCAACTTTCACCAGGATAATTAAATGCGTGAAAATATGTGAGTGAATGGTAATTGTAGGTGTCACTACACAGAGCGATTTGCAATTGGTATACTGTGGTACGGTACCCTCAACTTTCCTAAAGCGTTGCATTCATTTCGTACAATGTGGCTACCTGAGAGCCAAAGCATTATGCTATTGAATGCTGGGATGCTTGCACCGACAGCCAAGGACCCCAGGCAGTTGTTCACATCCTAACACTCAATAAAACCGGAATCACTATTTATCAATGATAAATAGCATTGTTGGCAGGTAAGATATTTGTTTACAAATTTACTATTACGGATACCATTACGAGAATATTTAACAAAAATTGTGTGCTAAACTACAGCATTTATGCAGTATATTGTAACTGTAACATAATGAATACTGCACTTTTAGAGTAATGCTAAAGTAGAAACTTTCGTGGTAATTTGCACAATTTAATTACATAGCAAAACAGAAGGTATAATATATACGATTTTTTATATTTGCTTAACACGTAGGGATATCCAGAGTACTCAATAGTTATCAATATACAGACAAAACGTGAAAATAAAAATCAGCTAACCTATGCATTATGAAAAGTTTGAATTGCTGTCAAAGTGTCATTTTGATTCCAATTTACGTAAGCAGTTTGCTCCCATAAACAACCGGATAGAGTAACTGTTTCCATCTTGGAGTTTTTCAAGAACTCCATCCATCTCTCCAAAGCGTAAACCTTTGGGAGTAATATCCCGTTGAATTTATCACACAAAACAGCTAACGGCTTTAGTAGAAATAACTTTCAATGTGACGATAATTTAAAAGAGAATGTGTCGCCTTTGAAAGGGCGTACTTCCGTATTTGCAATTAGGACAGAGAGAACGAGACAGAAATAATCAGGTACTCATTACCACTATATAGGTCTTACTGCTTACCAAATCTCGTAGCTTATTTATAACAAGTTACACACTTAGAACTATTTTCGTTGTAAGAATTACTAAAGAGTGGAACGATATAAAAAACCGTACATTATTGAATATGCTATCACTGTTTCGTTTTGTTAATGCGTGCATATTAGGTCAAAGGCAAGTAAACGCATTACTTTACTACAGAGAAATTTGCATCTTTCACTACGAAACAAGTTTGCTACAAGGGATTGCTTTGTAGTAGGCGAAGAAATGAAAACAGAAAAAGAAATGGTCAAAAAAGTATTACAAATTACAGTAGACTTTAGGAAATTTTATGAGACTACACATCTAATGTTATATTCCATTTATGTCATTGTATGAATATGAACGTGTGGTATTGTGCGGAAGTAATCATTTTTGTTCCCTTTTTTGTTTTCAACCTTTACCTCAGAGTATATGTCGTGGTTGTTTGCTAGCAGACTAGCATACAACAAATAACCCCTTACGTGTACTAATACTTCTAAAAAATTATGCATATTTATTAAAGTCGTTTTTATGTGATAATTAACGATCTGGTATGTAATGTAATGTGTCATTCAAATGTAAACTTGAAATGGTAAATTAACCGACGAACGTTTTAATTTATAAGTGTTTTCATTTCACAATGCAACTATCTACGTTCCCCATTCAATCGTGAACTGAGAAGTTTTGTGGATCATCCTTGATCACAGCAAAAAATATTTTGAAGGGCATTTATGTAATTTGGTACACCTGCAATGATACCTGTTTGTGAAGGCTAGTAAGAAATGCAGAGAGGGATCCTAAAATGACAGGTATTGACAGTGCTGAAGTATTTAATTCACGAAGTTGAAACATAATCATGGTAACAATGTAACAAGGTAATACAAAACGATAAACTGTTGTGAAAAATGAGAACGATTCATTGTAATCGTATATTTGGAAAAATCCTAACACACATTTACTCCGTGTGTCATGCACATTTGGCAAAACAATGAAATACGAATGAAACCCCAGGTGTTCCACTGTAAAAAAGAGTATTGATTGTTGTTATTATTACTACTATTATTGTTATTGTTACTACAAACTAATTAGATAAAAGAATGTACTCAATTAAAAAAAAAGAAATAAAAATATTTACCTGGATAAATTTACAATGTTATGGGGACTGTGTAAAACAATCAACCAGTAGTGTTTCACTGATCGTGTACTTTGTAAAACATGGTAAGAATGTTGACACTGCACCGTGCGAGATAGTGTTATTGTAAACATATATTATATTCAATAATTATATTCTATTATTGTAAAACGTAGTACAATAACGATATACGAAATGAAACAGCACGAAGGATTGCAAGTATCCCAACAGGGTGCTTCAAGAACGTGAGACGAATTTACTCCCAGCTAGCTGTCTATTTTTATGATCTGAAGCGATATTGTGAAAGAAAATGTGCAACGTCATCACTAATGCTACCACCGAAAGGAAATGGTGATAGAGGAATGATTGGGAATATTAACATTATTAAGTCAAGCGGATTGTTTATTATCAAAATGTATGTAATAAAATAGGGAAAATCTAAGAGATGTGTTTGAATATTTGCAAGTTGATTGTATTTGAGGAAAGTTGCCGGATGTTGATATTTAAAAAAGTTCAATGCGAATTGTGTGTGTAAACAAGTCGTTTCAGTCTTAAGAAGAGTGACTGTTTTAAAAGATTACAACAGGGATAATACTGATTTAAAAAAATACGTTTCAAGATGTGTGTGAGAATATTGGCTAATAAAAGTAAAATTCGAGTAATTGTTTCAGGTTTAAATCAGCCGTCTGTCTGTAGACTGGCATGTTAATCTGTAACTGATAGTGAGTGTATTTGTTAAAAGCTCTAAAACCAAATATATTTATTTTCTTTGATGCTGGTTATGGTTTTTGAAAGGAATGTCCCAAGATGTTTTATAGATATGAGTGATTTCTTTACTCCTGCATGTTTCAAGGATTATAAAGATGGTAATTCCCAACTCCACTGCAATTAAAGTATGTACACTACTACTGTACTAAGATTTGAGCATAAATGCTATTTGTATCTATATATAAAGCATGTTTATTGCCTCAAGCTGGTATCATCAACACCACCACCAACACCACATCACTCTTTCGAGATAATAACATTCAAGATAAGTCGAATGACCTTGGAAAACATTAGGTTGGTTGTATCACTACTACTATAAAATATTATTACCGTTGTAACCAAATTCTGGAATGGAGGAAATTTAATAAATGAATAAATTACTACAGTCAAAGAACCTATTAAAAAATAACAGCGTTTGTATTCATTTAAACATTCATGACTATTTACTATTCTGGAGAAATATTCCCACCATCCATCCAATGAACTTCTTTAGTTCTGCAACTCGTGTATTCCATTTCAGCAGTAGTTTATAAATTACTAGCTTCGCTATTACTGTGCCATCATGCTTTCGACAACAGGAAGGGGTAAATAATTCAAATGCTTTCCCCAGCTTTAATTCCAATTAACAACCAATTACTTCTGTAGGAACCAGCAACCAATCGCATCTGCGAGCTAAGATGGACCATAAAAGGGAAACGGGCATTTAAATGGTCGTTATATGAGACGCTACAGTACGTGGACGATGATGATTAATCTGCCAGTCTGAAACAGGAACGAGAAAGTCTGTCTGAAAGAACTGTCTCAGCATAGAAACGGTAAAATTTATGTAGATTTTCTTCATATCCTTTGCAGGTACAGGTGTTACAAATGGCGGCTTATGAACGATACGAAAAGACGAAACACATTAAATCTGCAGTTGTTCGGTTGGGCGAAGCTATCACATGTATGGCACAAAAACATAAAATTGTAGACTTCCGCACGATACATCGAATTACAACCAATAAAAGTAGCAGTACATGAACTTGTACACAATTCTTCACATTATAACTAGACAAACCTCACCACTGAAGTGCGTGGTTGTATAGATTGCCTATCATTCGCTGAAACACAAGAGGAACATAAGGAAACATTTCTAATCTTCATGTGTCATTTCCAGAAAACCGAAGGTAAAAACGTAATAAAAGTAGGTCGTTTTATTTAAGCTTGCCCAACTTTGGTTGTCATGTATGACAATTGTTATAATTTCATTACAACATCACCGTACCGGAGTGGAATATTTCGGATGAAAATTTTATAAAACTTGGTATGTATACTAGTATGTGGTTCAATTAAGTGCTAATTTTTTAGCACTATCGCTCCATCAATAATTTTTAGCATGGCTATTTCTCGGTCTACTTTTATGCTCCTTCCATGCATCCCAACCTGCCAAAATCTAACACTTTATAGGAAGATACTTTCATAATAAAATTATAATGATCCTCATATATGTGTGAACCAGAGTTAAGTGGAATATGACAAGTTTACATAAAATGATTCAGTAAAACCATCAATAGAATTCTATTAGTGTGTAATTGAATAGCCGCATGGAAAACAACTCTTACATTAATGAAATGGTAAGCCTCTTTCACAGTGAAGGTTTCACACCTGAGTCTCTACGTACTCAGTGCGCGCCAGACGAGAAATGTTAATATACATTGTTTTAACAGTCTATGCCTGATGAAGTAATAAAAAGTTTATTCGCTGCTGTTTCATTAAATCATGGTCTGTACGCCCAGGAATCTGTATTGCAAAATAGTATCACTAAATTTCCATCCGCGGAAGCATGTTATTAAACCTACACACACGGTGTTATGATCATAATAATCATACAGATTTTTTCTTTGTATATGTGATCGCAATAAAATAATGTCCATCGTTCATTGTTCAAAACAATTGTTGGGGAGAATAACCATGAAAGTCCCAAAGTGCCAACTAAAACCGTGTAATTGAGAGTAATGCATTAGAGATAAATTCGGAATGAGTGAAACCTAAATGCGACTCTGGGACAGTTATAAAATGGATTTCAATGCTGCCGGATTGATGCTCAGTGATCAACGTCCAGGATTTAAATGTTAACCTGTTTGATTCTCCTTTCATTGAATAATGTGGATTTAAATGAGGACATTTAGACAATTTGTTTGCAACAAGGCCCGCTCCCTTTGAGGTATACTTACACCTTTTCCCAAGCAATAATTTTTGCGAAATGGATACTTGTACGTAGCGACCTGCCAAGGTACAAAAGGCTCTCATTTTAAAACTTCCGACAGAAATATGTGCACATTTGTTTGTACACGCATTTATCGTTTCACCGGTTCGAGAAATGTTTCGACTATTAGCGCATTTCCCTTTCTACTCTACTAATAACACAAAACTTTGCAATCACTTTTCTTTCACATGAGCTTACGCTTTCTTTCATATGGAAAGTAGCCCACACAGTATCGGCTTTTCTATTCAGTAAATATATCACTATTTTAGTTGTTAAATCACTCTTGGGTATATACGCAACTTCAACGTTGAATGCTATTACTTACTTTTGAATGCACTATAAAGCGTAACAATGCTGGTTCATAGATACATTGTGTTAAAACCATAAATGGAACTGAAATCACGTTCAACCCTGGCCAATAACCGCGTAAAGATGTCGTAAAATGGAGAAGAAAAAAATCATTTGTGTCACATTTGTGCCTGGCGTCTGGTTAGTCAACAAAACGCGGTCTGTTTGAAACGGGTTTACGGAAAACTGCCGAAGACCTGCTTTCAAGATGTCCTTCATCCGACGTTTATCCTTTCGATATATGTATCACTTCTTAGATTTCCCTTTTTGTCAAAAGGTGCACCTCTCCCATCCATTTTAATACTGACGGACGTTCTTTCGATTCTTTTTATTTACATGATATAATGGCATACATATATATATGTATGAATTGACATTGAAGGTATACATCGTCTTTCAATTATTTTCAAATAAATACTTTTAAACGCAGGTTTTCATTTTCTCACTGGAGATGTGCTAAAGTTATTAATTACTAATGAAGTTTATTACCACAGCCAGCTCATTTTTGCATGAAATGATACTATTCGTTTTTACGCTTCCCTGGTTTATATTTATAAATATCCCATTGCTAGCAATATGTACGGCTGCTTCGATGCAGTATATTTTATAAAACTGGATGCCGGTGAAAGTCTGCTTGATTCTTGTTCTGGTCGGTGTGTATTGTGTATGTGTTTTATTTTACTCATATTATCGTGATCAACTGCAGTCATCGTAAAATATTATTGATATACTATGAGCAAATCCTGCTAAAACTTTATTTGCTTCTGTTTGTTTCCTTAGCAAGACATAAGTGGGACCCTTTCATCTACGTTCGACACATATCGAATAAACTTACTACTTAGCACGGAGATGTCCTTGTAGTAATAAAGAATTCTAAATTTTTATTTCTACATCCGTAACTTCTGAAACAATGGCCAACGAATTATGCCGCAGCTCGAGGATGGGCTCAATCGAGTTATAAACAAAATGCAAATGGAACAAGGAAATGTGAATTCGAAATCATGTCTGATCGTAACAATATTCTTTTTAAAATTACAGCAATCAGATTATAGGACTAGTTGTGTAACTCTTTTTGGTAATAGATAAACGTCGCACGAACAGGTTTTGAAATGGTTTCCGTTTGAAACCATTATAAATAGGGACAAGGACATCGTTAACAATAGAATTTATGTGAAACTGTACAATCGGTCTACAATTTTCAACCCAACACAGAGATCTTTCAAAATTATATTTGTTCATTCAATGGGTCACCGATCATGGGTGTGGTATCTCAGGACTGAGTTTGTTGGATTCAATTGATTAAAATATATTTTTATTAATAACTGGGAGTGTGCACCACGTTTCATGAACTAAAGTAAAAAGACAGAATACATACAATTTGAAAAGGTACCCCAAATTTGGGTGTTCAAAAAATCACCCACTACACAAATTAACTAAAAGATAGGAAAACATTTGATATTCCTTGATTAATAAATGGTTAAGAGTCTTATTATTGGTGAACTTTGATTTTGAAGTGTCTCCGGTAGAATTATTTTCTATGATGTTTCAACAAGCCGGTTATTAGATACCACGTTTCCTGTGACCAATTAAATGAACAGACTTTATCATATATAAAACAGACAGGTTTTCCTAATCAACTGTTCTTCCACTTTCATTACACGATTTTGTGAAGCAATCGAATTGTCATCTATGATTATGGAAAAAATTCTGAAAAGGAACGCAATGTAGCAACCCTATCATGTAGCTAGCTGGTATTACTTGACAATTTTCATTTAGATTAGATTGGATAACATGACATTCGTTCTAAATCTTGCTCTCTCCTTATATATACAAATTACATTATAAATCATGACATCCCTACGTCCTATTTGATATTCCATACTCTGGCAAACAATCATATTAGTTTTGTACTTGATCCTCCTTTGTGTTGCGTCCCTATATGAGATCTTGAACTATGTTACTTGCTCATAAGAATACACGGTCGTTTCCATGAATGCACGGGAATTCGGTACAAACAAGTATGGAAGAGATTAAACAAAATCTAACCTCAGTTATTTTTTTATTTCCTTTCCTCTCACATATTTCATTGCATTATGTTGCAAGTGGCCTCCAGGAACTATTTTTGTGAGCAATAAATGATTTTTTCAATACCAGGGCCATGGATTCAAGTATGTATAGATATGTACATAATTTGAAGAGTAGATAGATATAGAAAAAGGGAAAAAATCTGTGTGGGAAAGCGATAACGGTCGAACACTGCAAGTCGAGCGTAACATTTGGTAAAATGGCTATCGTGCTATACAACAACTGGTTGCTAATATTAGAAAAACACACAAATGGCTATGTATCTCGTGTCTCCCCTCCCGTATCCATTTTAATGCATACATGGAGTGCATGGTTTGTGAAGAAGAGAAAAGGGAAGCAACCAAGAATACACACGTATATATGTAATAAATAGACAATCTATGTAAAATTTCTAACAGTTGGAACCGTTCCTATAAAACTGTTTTTCGTTTATCCTTAACGAACCACACGTTTAGATTTCAGACAGTTACTGAGAGATTTCTTTACCGTTTCATTTCTATGGAAAATTGCAATATCACATGTTCTACCGAGTTGTTTTGTCGTACAAATAGACATTACATTTTTCGAGGAGGGGAAAGTCACTAGAGGATAACGCATTCTGGAAAAAATGCAGCAACCTCCTTTTTGCTTCACTATACCAGCAATAACATTCGATATTTTTGCACCACCAAAACACGATGTCAAAAATCACCAATGCTTTTTCCATTTGATACTATTTGGCTACCAGTGATATGTACAAATCTGCCCTAACACTACAGCAGTACTCTTTGAACGAGATCCATTCGCATCTCGTTCAAGATTGAAGACTGGTATCTGATATTAAGATTGGCACATGGGTAAAAGATATTCAGCATATAGGATATACAAACTGGCAAGAATGGAAGGCGAACGCCCAACTAGACAAGGACAATTGCTCGATAGAACTTTTTGTAAAAGATCGTCCTGGAAAAAAGTCGGTAATTGAAAGTTTACATGAAACAGCGTTTCACGCATTCAGTTTTGCTTTTGACAGATTAGGACTACATACCTTAAAACAACTTTGTCTAACCAATTTCCTAACTACAGGTGAAAATATGTATTAGAGCAATAATGGTAAGTATATACGAATTTATAGAATTTCTTAGTATAGTATAATTTTAGCAATAACTCGCCACGAAATTAATATTTTGCTAGGTCATGGCCTGGCGGAGCTAGGACTGACTGCATATGAATATTGGAGACAACTTTTACTTTCTACCAAATTATAACATGAATTGGTTGACCCGTGCGGCTAATCAATCTTGGTTCCATCTTAGAAGCATATTGCTTTTAGTGCAATCCAACCTTTGATCCGGAGCAAGAGTAAAGGTGGATAAGTACTCCATGATAGAGAAGAAACGTCTGGTCTTTAGCATCGTAATAAAAAATTAAAACAATAAGGATATCAATAAATAGTCAATTGTCAAACGGGACGTTTTTTTAGACCGAGTTACCGGTTTTTCTTAGATAAAATATAAGAGGTTAAAATTTGGTATGGAGGTATCTCTAAGGGCGTTATATCGGTTTTCCAAGTTTGACCCGGATTGGTTGACACCTGTGACCCCAGCGAACTTTTAAGGTCAGAAATTGTTCCTTTGTAGATCGGACACGTTTTTTCAATGAACTTGTTTTCTTCAAGTCTACAAAACAATGCAAAAAGGTTGTGTCTGTGGCGCCCTTTTTGCAGAAACATGAACTACCGTTTGTTTTTAAATAATAACCGGATCTCCAATTAAGAAAAAACAGGATTGTTATGGAATTCTATAAATCTACCAACTTTGGCTTTGGTTTGTTGCTCCTTGGGGTCTCCAGGGGTCTTAAAATGTATACACGAATATATACACATCTGCGCTATCTTTTTCCTTGCATTACAAGAATCTAGTTAATAATAGGTTACCGCCACACAGCAAGTAATACTATTGTGAACATACTGGATCTGATATTTTGGCGGTAAAAAATTATGACGGATTTGATCACTCTATGGGCACTCTGATTCACTCATTTTTTAACAACAAAATACCAGGCACAGGGCACAGTACCATGTTTGGTTTCATGTAGACATGTTTTGAGAGGTAGTTAACGGTTAAAATTTTCCTTAGAAATTATTGTTTTGTTTTAGTGCAATCTCAGTCCCCATCACACCGTAGCCTACAAATGCTGATAAACATAAAGAGAAAGTACAAAGTCGTTTCCGAAACCACCTATTTAAGACTATAGCTTTCTGTAACTACTCTTTGAAGATGTTACAAATAAAACGTATATGACAAGTTGCTTTATTCTCGTATCTATTTATTGGGCTGACCTGACAATATTCATGTTATATTAATGGAAATCGTCACAGAAGATTAATTTTGATCTTCTCGTAACCACAAGTGCTCACTGTCAACCGTGAAAGGAAAAGCTGTGGTCTTGTTTGAGCTCACTATGAAATTGAGTGATATGGAGGGATGGTGCATAGATAGACACAGGAGATTGTTTAATGTATAGCGGTAGCAATAAAAACACATCCTCTTTTCCTTGTTATGTATGCTGTTTGAAACTTTAGAATGTCAAAACAGTAATGTTCACAAACAAGTCGCCGTAACTGTAATACACGCATTTCTCTATCCATGAATGTGTTTGATAAAGTGCTGTCCTTGCACGTCGTTTGAAGCTTACCACGTCAGCGCTTTCCAAAATCTTATTATTTTGTTTGATGGGCGATGTTAGTGGGTAAGTGCAAATGAGGAGAAAGCAGCTCACATCAGCATTGCATTGCAACTATATGCAAGTCTGCATATGCTTTTTGATGTACGGCGTTTTCCAATAACTTTTACAATCCGTCTCAAAACTCATAACATCAGAAAGTGGTCGTGAGACAATTTTGCTTCTTCCCTGAAACGTAACCGTCAACTACTGTATCATGTACATATGTATTTTCTCTACTTCGCAGTTCGTACCCAAAAACTCGACCTTCAATTTATTTTTAAGCTAAAACCGATAAATTTACCGTTTCATATACCCTTTTACTCACTTTGCCAAATTATATTGCTTGGAAGCGCAGGATAAAATAAAAATTACTTCATGATAGCTTTGACTCCGCTCCAGTTTTTACTGCATGCTTGATCAAGTGATCAGTGATCACAATAAAGTACATTGAGTCTAACTCGCAGCTCACCATCACATTTACTATTCATTGTAAAATAGGAAGGAGCCAATTCCCTCGGGAAAAAACCAGTGATAAGCAAAAGCATAGTTTCAACGGATAACATTAATAACTGTGATACTCGGGCTCGAAAAACGAAAATGTTATATTCACTACCCATTATGATAGACCCGTGGTAACAAGAATACACCATGCGTATAAAATAAGGTTCGCTGACGTAATCCATAAGGGGAAACCGGAGCTTATTCGACCAACAATCGACAACAAAAAATTAAATACCATAAGGAATATTGTACATTCTTCCACTTTCATATTTTCTCGACTTACCAAATCGTCAGTAAAGATGACCCCTTTGCAGAATAGCACTTTATTGTGAAAAACAAAAACCTACTGACGAAGTTATTCCTCTTTGATGTAATGATTTATTGATTCAATTATAAAAACACGCTATATATTAAGGTGGACTCACAAAATTGAAGGCTGCGATTTCTACGAGGAACGAGTGTAATCTGAAACGCGGGCTTAGGAATCCTTGTGGGAAACCAACTACTAAATCCTGAAGCAATTCAGCGATATGAAGAAATACCAAAAAAGCATTAATCTGCAATTTTGCAAAAATAGAAAACAGCTGCAAGAAGGATTGATTAACGATAAATCGGTTTGATATGATCATTCAACTAGAATTTTGTAAAGATTAGACAAGGGGTAAAAATCTGCTTTTTGGTAATGTTATCCGTTTTTATATGGAAAATTGTGTGTGTTATTTTTTCTTTTTCGTCGTTTACGTACATCATATTTTGGAAACATCCCCGCAAACGGTTACTACGCCAGCACGTACTTAATTCTTCTCACTGCCAATAAAGCGGTACCGTTGAAGTAAGGAAAGAGTACACTAGATCGTCGATTACATAAGCATCCATGCAGCAAAAACACAATCTCAGATGTGACTATCCGACATTTGGCAGCCGAGCAGCATATCTGTATGTATCCAAGACGAAAGAAAGCGGGGAATCTGCCGTGTTACTTTTCCATAGCAATTTCAATTGTAAGACGATCCGTGATACGGTTTAGAGGCCACCATAATTGTCCCATCAAATTTAAATATAATGTTAATGATAGTGGTAATTTAATTACGTCGATGATATATGTTGACTGCTGGTACGACATGCTCAACAAGCTGAAAAAGGTTGATTTCTAACACGAAGCCATAGCCTGATATATTTCACACGCGTACCGTCGCGTTGACTATTGTAGTTATTGGTTCAGTATATATACCTGACAGTTTGACAGAGTACTTCAACGGGAAACTTTATCAAATTATCAATCAATTATATGAAAATGAGGCAAGTGATCAGATTTTGAGTAATGTAATATTAGCTTAATTCATATATATGTTAAATTTTTTAAAAGACAATTTTGTTCATTTAAAGCTACGCTTATTTGATCGCTGGTTTTCACACATTGGTTGGATTCCATTCAAACCGCCCCCACCACAAATAATTATTAGGCCAGAAAGTATTGAAAACACGATATCCGGTTATCCACATTCCCTGGCTGAACTATCCCGCCCACGTAACCTGAAATATATAGTTCTGCCCTGGTATCCCTTCATATACGTATAGAAGTAGCTGCAATATTAGCATGTACTTACCAGTTTTAATGTCCAGCTATTCGCTTCGGTATTTCAATCCGTCTGCCCGTCCGGCGGTGCGCGCGATAAAGCAAATACGAAAAGGAATTTTGAAATGATTTCCGCCAATCGACAGGCAGTTTTTGTAAATGTATATACGGCTCTTATTTGGAGCCGTGATAAAAATTGTTCTTTAGGTACACCTCCATGAGTTAGGTAAATATACGAAGTTTGATGTCACCAGGGAAACATATACGGATGCCATAGTTCAATAAAATTCAAGTTCAAATTGCGTGCTTCCCTTTGTATATACGTAGAAACACGGCGTATGAGGTACACAGCCAGGTACTCCTTTTTCAGTAGAATTGTGGTGGGCGTAGGAATACGTTTTCTCCCCAAGTTTCTCAAGTATAGCCCTGAGCATTTATATTCCATGTTCAGTACTAAATATTTGCTTTCTACAACGTCCTTGTTTTCATCTCTAACATGAAACTGTTTTTTTTCCGGCGAGTTGGAAGAGATGAATTAAAGTTAGTAAATTACTTATACGTTCACCCGCTACTACCCGGGATGTCATTTGGTTAATAATGACTACACCATCTTATGTTATCTTCCAGTTTTAACTTTAACGCTACAAAGAATGTTCCTTTAAATTGGCTTAATTTCATATTAAGTTAAATCAATAACGACTTCATAACATCAATCATGGTGGTATATAGTGAATGTAGTATACGTATTGTTCCTATTATTGCACATGCACACATTATCCTCAAAAACAACTAGTGGCTACACGAGTTTACTTTGTGTTTTAGCAGCCGCAAAATTTTGGCAATCTGGAAAGACAGATAGTTTGATTCGTTTACATTTTGTGGCATGGCGACGCCTCAGCCCCGTCTTGTGTGGTTTACTTTTGGGTAACAAAAGAAGCCATCATTTTCTAAAAGGACGACGGGAAGGGACGTCAAGAAATAAAGAAGCTTTTTTAAAGCGTCGCGTCATCAACCTTTTGGCTAAAAAGTGTCTGCCTTTACAAGTACTAATTTGACAACTTTTTCTTTATAGAGGTAATTACAATGAGGGTGCAGTAATGACGGTAACAAAGCTCATCCATAAAATGAATTGTGAGTTGTTGGTTGTTATGTATGTATAGATGCTGTATATATGTGTGCCTTCAGTTTTTAGTATGTTTAACTTTTTCATACCAAAGAAAGTTATAATTAAGAGAATATGTACATTCTTTGAATAAGTGGTCCTAGTAGTAAGCAGTGATAATATTGACGTTGGCAATAATTTGCTTTTACGTCTACAAGTATGTTGCATTACTCTGGCATCTTTCATACACGCTCTAAGTATTCATTTTTTTCGCGAAGAAAGTAGAGCAAGTAGCCAAAAGTGTAAAAAAAATCGTTATTCCTAGTTTTATGCAAAGCAAAAGTACAAACATAATAATAATAATAAAATAATTCTGTTGTGCATAATAACTATAAATATTATTAAAGGAATTCCGGCGAAAATAGAGTCTATAATTTATTTTGTGTACTTTTATTTTTTACTTTTACAACATATGCCATTAACTTAAATACACAGTAGCTGGCATTTCTGTGTAAACGCTTGATGTGGGAGCAACTGTTAGGAGAAAAAAAAAACAAAGTATTTAGCAAGTGTAAGCATAACAAACCATCACTTTGTTACTTAATGTCCCAGAAAATGAGAAAGTCAATAGGTATACACCACTTTGCTGTCTCTCTAGTTCCGAGAATTTTTTCCAGGATATTTAGGCCATTTCAAGTACCCATTCATACAGTTTATGTAGTAGATTATCTCAAGAGTTGTTTTACTTTTACAGTACCGAACGAAATATCGTCCTATTTACTCTAATCAGAATGGGATGACTCAAAAATCCAGCGTCGTAATGTGAAGCTTTTAGGTCCGGAATCAAGGCTTAACATTTCAGGTGACGGGACAACTTTTTAGTATGTCGAAAATAATGAGTAATTTACAAATTGAATTTAGCAAAATTTGCACAAAGTTACAAGCTCCCAGACCTACTGTGTCCCATGTAACGCATATGTCTGCAAAGAATTAGTTAAACATCATTAAAGAAAAAATAACTGAAAATGTCCTATTGTCTAATTATAATGCATATAAACTTGTAAATACCAGATTTTAATGCAAGCAGTTCCAATAAAAATTTTGCATAAAAATCTTAAATCACTACAGTGTATATTATACATACCAGTGAACGAAGCAGTCATTAAGAAGTTCCTTACCTACGCTTTTTAATATTTTTAGTATTTTACTATAGCAATTATTTGTTCTTGTGTAACAGACTCAGAAAACAGTTATTGTTATACATGCTACATCGTTGTATTGTACCCGTCTAAAGTAAGTTTATAGTTATGTTGTTATTGAAACCATTTTCAGCTTCATCACTTCACGTCTGGAATTTACCGATTTAAGGGATTATCCTTTGCAAGCGCAAGTTGAACCAGTTGAACATTTTGTTGCACTGGGATTAAAAACTTCCTTGTGTTTAATGCTGCTAACGCCATGGAAAACCTAAAACATGACGATTAATTACAATGTAGGGGACTTCCCCTGTTGTGACTCATTGCCTCTTGTTATAGTTGATAGTGCTGTCGTTCGTGCTACGGAAAATTCTGCAACCAGCAATAGTAAGTGACCAACAATGTATAACGTTGAACGTTGAATTATAAATTGCATAATTATAACAAATCCAGGGGGTTGGGGCAGAATTAACGTCATATTCGTATCCCTCATGGTGGAAAACCCCTATATGCCAATTCTGGCTCTGCCACCAATAAACGAACCGATCGCACCTTCGTGATGTTATGTATGTACGGGAAGGCGGGGTGCGTACAGACAAATACGCTGAATACAAATAAAGATGAGTTCGCCGCGTGGGAATTCAAATAAGATCACTCTTATTTGAGTACAAAGTAGCTAACGTGTACAAAGTAGCTTAATAGCTAGAGTACGTGTCTGGTAGGAGAGTGGCAGTGAATAGACGTGGGTTCGGTACTCGCTCCCGTTATTAACTTTTTACACACTATACAGTGTGATTACACCGGAATCACTTCTTAATAAACCATTAAAACACGGACTTAAAAATGAGACGAAGAAACGTAGAATTAACAAAATGGATCTTACAGTATCTCATTGATTACACAACGGGGATAGATTGAGTGACCAGATG
>JAHZNE010008249.1:0-16055 GCA_027744055.1 Callyntrura sp. NNG-2020
CCCCCCCCCCCTTCGCGGCAATTGTCTTATCAATTTACGTTTTAAGAACGCAACAACCCAAGCCTTTGTGCTACTTGGACTATCAGTCCGTCTTGTACATCAACTCCAACCGACGGGTTAACTTCAAGGAATACGACAAAACACGCTAGGCGAGATGAATACAGACGAGCTCAAATCCGTTCTTTGCGAGTTTTTCAAGAAGCAGTGAAGAGTACAATGGGACGTTATGGGCTGCGATGAGTTACTCAAGACACCAATTACTTCGTATTCAGTTTGTTGGATTGTAAATAATGAACCTAGCAGCATGCCTGGTCAACGCTGGGTAGAATAGGCTGGGGCCCCCTTAGATTTCTTTTTTAGTTTTAAGCACCAATTTGAAAAGTATTCTCACCATTTCAATGATGTTGCTGTACATTATAACTTAAAATACAGACAGGCTTGTTTCGACTTACAATGTATTGATACTAATGTGTGTGACATGCACTGTCTTTACTTTCTGTATTGGAGATCTCGCTCGGGTCTCTTCTTCTCTGAATTTTATAAATGTTATATGCAAAGATCCCTTAAGGATAATGATAAGTTGTATGCATAAATTTATAAATAACCGTTATGTATTTAAACGATTTTGATTCTTTAAATAAATAAATTTTTATTATTCAGTTCAATATGTTGCCCATTTAATGGCTTTTGTCATATCATCAGACTTATTAGAAGCATGGCTTTGACCAATTATATTCATAATTTTGAAAATACATCAAATGGGACTTCATGCTGACGTATGACATCAATAATTTCCATAGTAGCGTCCGAACGCTTTCTTCGTGCATCATTCAGCTGGGCAATACTTTGCCCATAGTCAGAATTGGGGATCGGTTTACCAAATTATCCTTGTCATACGCAATACCGATGGTAGCGAGATACTTTGCTATCTTCACCATGCTCTGCTTCTGAAATTCTTGAACTGATGTTGTTGTCTGAGTTGCTGGTTCTTCGCGTTTTCTTATCGTTGACGCGGTTGGTCTCTTGACTTGAGGAGTGAGAACGGGTGGTCCAGTTGTATCCAATGCTTCAACAAATTTATCTTCACATTCATCCTGAACATGTTGTGTTGGTATCGCAATACTTTGGGGTGGTGTGACTTCAGTCTGAGCAGGAGTGGATGTCACTTGCTTTATTAAAGCAGGAGTGGATTGCAGCTGCTGTCGTTTACTTAAATCTTCCGACTTGTAACATTCGGCTTTTTTCATCATCAGAGTTTTCTTTTGCCTTCCACTTTTCGTATTCCTTTTCAGGAATCAACCTGTATTTCTTGACGGTCATGATTCTACCGGCCGAGCAGTGACTGAACCAGCATAGGCAAAACCGTGGATAATATGTGAGGAAGAAAAGCCCCCCTTGTTGAGCAAGTAACTTTTTCCTTAGTTTGGTTGATTCATTACCAAATGCAACACTTTTCAAATACTCCTTATGCTTACTTAGTTGGTCTTTAATTGCGGGGGGTACAGACACATTCGTCCGCTTCCAAATAGTACTCTAAGAGTTTTGGTTTCTGTGAAGAAGTTTTGATAGCATTTTTTCTAGGAAAACGGAATGTAATAGGAATTAAAAAGAACTGGTCTAAACCTGGCAGAAGACAAAACAATAATGAATAATGTTTGTCAGGTTTCAACATGTCAAATATGCCCTGTGTAAACTGAAGTATGCCATCATTTTATCATGGAGGCAGAGATAGCTAAGCTCTACACTGGTACAAAGGCATCTTGTGCCTTTATTAGCACACATGCTGTTAAGAAATCAAAAGAAGGGAAAAAATATCCGCTAGCTCTTATAGGAAGAGTATGCAAACAATTAACTCATGACGACGGCCGGGAATTTGTCAACTCAAAGTTTAAGGCGCATTTTAATAAGCTGGGTATACACCAATTCCTAACAGCATCATCGACAAAGTGTTGTATAAGTACGATTCAATCGTACACTAGGTCAACGTATTGCAAGGTATCTTACTCATGCTAACTCCAAACGTTTTATACACAAGATAAGGGACTTTGAACGTCAGTATGATGCTAGCTACCATAGCACGATTTAGTGTGCACCTAACTAAGTTAATACCAAGAATTCCACTCAAGTATGGGAGAATATTTATAGAAAAAAGATTGATCGTTTAGATAAATTATCAGGATCTGGTGACTTTGTATTAATTCCAAGAAAGAAAGGGCTATTTGAAAAAGGGTACTCCAAGAATTTTGGAGAGACTATCAACATAATACATAAAGTGAAGCGTACAAAGCCAATACCGTATGTGATGGTATATAATTGACGGTGGGTGGTATAAACAAGAAATAGTTACAGGCCCCTAAAACAATGGCTTTATTTGAATTCCTTAAAGTCGTTTGTCGTGTACCTAAGACAGGACTTCAATTTTCAAATAACACAGTAGTGTGCTGTCATGTGAATAAAAAAGTTATTTATAGGAAAGTAATTCGCAGTACTATTCAAAAACTATCATATACCCTCAACACAGACTGTATCTTGCCCCGCACATTTAAATTTGGTATAAAATGAGCCTGAAATTTTGAGTATCAGTTGCCTTCCAAAGCTCACCAAATCAACCACCATTTCCTCACATCCAGAAAACTCATTTTTTACCAGTCTTTTTCAAGACTTAAAAATTAGCATTAGAAACCTCACCACAAACTTCTACTCCAACCCCCAACTTGGAAATCACCCATGTCCTCTTCCCCAAAGAGATGAATTTGTCCATGATCGAGGCCGATCAACTATCTGCCTTGATTATCGTATATGCTCCGGCAGCTGCTGAGGAGGTGGTTGTTGGAGTAGCTGAAGAGGTGATATTTGACGATAATATGTCTGTGTCATCCTCTCCGTCTCCTCTATCACCCCCATCGGAACAACAAGTAGAAGTATATTCTGTTTTTGACGAAGCTCAAATTTTACCTCTAAAAAATATAGAAGAGTTTGAAGGTCGACATGTGCAATACTGTGAGGAGATGAAGACCAGCAGAAGCCGAAGTAAAAGAAAAACTCATGGGCATAGACCACTCAAAACGTCATCCTGATTGCTGTTTCTTTTATGTCTGTTTTGACACAGACAAAACTCCAAGAAACGTCTGGCGCAACGCAACTTGTACAAGAGAGTATCTCCTTGTCCTGTTGATGCTTTTGCCTCTCTTGGAGCTGCCTCAATGAAGATACCGGATCACCTCACGTGAAACTGTGCGATCACAACCCCTGTATACTGGTGACATAGCTTATGCAGCTATCAAGGTTTTAAACTGCGATGGCCAGCTCAGCAAGCAGATGGACGATATTGACCAGAGTCTGCCCTGGGATGTTACTCGCGAACATCACAGGCTTGGAGACCGTGTGTGCAAGGAACTCGAGAATGGATGTAATTACAAAGGACCAAACTTAACACCAAAAGGAAGAGATATATTTCTTTTACATTTTCTAATGGCCATCCAAAAGTTTCCCATTTTCAATTCCCTCAACTTGCCTGGTGAGTCAATGCGCCTTGACCGCTTCCTCACAAACTTTACATTGAGAGCAGCAATGAGAACCTACAACCAGAGAAACGAGCCATTCAACAACGAGGACTTTGTTGATTTGATGTTATCCATGTCTCGTGTTGCTCCAGATGACAATGAGCTAGTGTGGAATCCACTGAAGGATGTGTTGGTAGATGACAGCATGACGTACGACTTAAAAGAATTTGTCGAGCCTACTCCTCGCTATCTCCCATTTGACATTGTTGGGACTTGGCTACAGAACATGAACTACTATGGACTCCACCCCGTCACGTTCTACCGTGTACCCAAACACGAACCATTCTTTTGGGATGGGCGTGATGGCCTTTTCAAAGTTGAAAACAGCATTGACTTGCGCTGCCGTCTCAACCCACTTAAATTAATCAACAATGATACCTCTACAACATCGTGGAAGGAGGAGGATCCTGAAAATTCTTCATCTGCTGTCAAAGCATGGTTTAACAAGATCATGGATGGCAAGCGTGTTAGCAGCTACTGCTTCTCTGTAAATAAGAATGGGTTTTTCTGGTTTCCTGCTAAGAACCTTAAGCATGCTGTGGATGGGCTGATTGACCAAGTACTCCTTTATGCAAAGGATATGGACCATGTACCTAAAGAATTCGACTTTACCAACAGCCTTGAAGTACAGTGAAGACATCAAGTACAATGAAGGCGTTGAGTTTAAACCATACAGGATACAGTGCTTGTTGTCTGGTAATGACAACATTGAAATGCTGGATGAGCGCAGAGAGTACATGTTCACTGCTAATTTGCTTGTTAAGCAACAAAAGCCATCTATAAATGTACGTGTAAATGATAATAATAAATTAGAGTTTAACAGGTATACGGTCAGTAAGACAATGACTTATGCTGTCGACTTTAAATACATTATGAGTATTCTCCAACGTTTAATACGTTATGGTGAGTTTAATAAGGCACAAGACAAAATATTTGAGGGTGGTGGTCATTACGGTTGCTGTCAGTATGCTGGACGTAGATTGAAAAACGGGTTAGATCAGGCTACATTTGTATCTAGCAGTACTCGACCTGCTTCTCCTACTAACCATGAGGATGAGTCTCCTTCCAAACGTATAAAGTTAGAATAATTACAAACATACTTTGTAAATATTGTATAAAAATACTTTTATTTGTAAAATTTCTAAGAACAAATAAAAAAAACTGTAAAAATAATTTTTTCCTGTCAAAAATCCCATATACGTTACATGCATTGCATTGCATACATTTTGTTACATTTAAAATGCATTTTTATTACATTTTACCATTTAAAATGCATTTTATTACATTTTACCGTTGAAAATGCATTTCTATCACATTTTACTATTTAAAATGCATTTTTATTACATTTTACCGTTTAAAATGCATTTTTATAACATTTTACCATTTTAAATGCATTTTTATTACATTTTAATATTTAAAATGCATTTTTTCGAGGTATGAAATGACTTGTGATTTTCCTTCACCATCATCATTCAAAAAATGGAAGTCTGCAGAGTCGAGTCTCCCACATCAACCTCATCTAGCCCTTCATCGAAACTGCTTATGAAATTGAGCAAGTTAACCAAGAGCAAGGTTCAGTCGTATTTTTCTCCATAGCTTTCATTTTGTTAATCATCGCTCTTATAGCCATAATAGCCAACTTGGCCATTAACATTGAACAATTATCCGCTTCCATTCGTGACTTTACCGAAATTTTGGACAAAGATGGACAACTATCCTAACAACGAGTTGGACTTGTTCAACAGCTCGCAGTACATTAACCAGCAATTTGGTGATTTGATTGGTAAGTTATCATAATTCTCATACCGTGTGATGTGGGGTGGGGAGGGTGGCCCCCGTATATGCGGAGCATAGCTATATGCGCTTAATGCATAGTTTCCTACACGCATAGCGTGTATATATGTTTTATGGGCATAGTACCCCACACACAGTGTGTATATATGCCTTACGGGCATAGGGCCACCTGCCGCCGCCGCCTCTCCTTAACGATGAACAGCTTTACTGAACTTTATACATCCGCCATCCCGAACTCTAGCAAGTACAAGTGCCCCACAGCGCCTGCACATCATACACAGGAAAATATCTACTGCGGCTGCTCCTGCCGCCACATCTACCAGCAAACGAAAGCATGACGAAGACGACGATGACTATGAAACACACACTGAACGTGTGGATGCGCCAGCCAAACGGCCAATGCCAAGATGCGAGAGAAGTGGCAACAAGTCTTAAAATTACAAGTTTTTAAAGTTTTTAATCTTTCTCGTCAAACGGTTGAATACGGCAGGACTAGTAAGGAGTTCAAAAGGTACACGGAGAAACACTTACAATGCATCATGAGGAATGAGGGCAGTTTTCTCTGTATCATCTGGATGCATAGTGAAGTTATATAATCCAGATTGTACATCTAACTTAGAAAAGTAAGTATTTCCATATAAGGAATCAAACATATCATCTAAACGACCCATAGGAAATTTATAAGCTTTTAATATCTGATTTTTCTATAATTTATACATAATCTATATCCATCATCCGGTTTAGAGATTATTAATTCAGGAGAAGCTCAGTCTGACGAACTTTCCTTAATGCATTTCTCTAAAAGTCCTTTAATATGTTCTTGAATAATTTTTCTTTCTGTATGAGATTTTCTGTACGGGGGGGATGAAATTCGAGGATGATTACCTGTATTCAATTCAACTAATTCAGGTCCCTTGTACAGACCAGTGTCATTATCAGATGTGGCAAATACATCTTTAAATTCATTTAATAAACGAGTTAACTATTTATAAAACCCTCGAGCCAAATTTCGACCATCGACCAATTGTTTTCAAAGTTAAGGCGCTTGTAGTGAATGGTTAATGAGTTCTAACGCGAAACATTTTAGGTCCAAGAAAAGACTAGTCCGGCGGTATGGATCGTCCAACCCTGGACAGTAAATACACGCTGGTGCTTGCATACGTGCTCCTACAGAAGTGAGACTAGATACAAAAAGTCAAGCAAAAATTCAGGAAAAAAGGGTTGTTTTTGGATTTTTGAAAGTCCATCAAATACGGCATTTATGAGCGTTCCAAAATTATGGCAAACATAAGTTTTAACTACGTTGTTCATAAGTAAGTCGTGTATTATGTATGTCCAATGTTGCAACGCTCAGAAGAGCGGTATTTGATGGAATTTCGAAAATCCAAAAACAACCCTTTTCCCTAATTTTTTGTGCCTAGTTTCAGTTATGTAGTAGCACGTATGCAAGCACCAGCGTGTATTTACGGTCCAGGGTTGTACGGTCCATACCGTCGGTACCATTTTTATTTTGAGAATCATTATGAGGATACGACTGATTGATGACACGATTTATTATTAGATTTTATAGTTTTTCTATTTCAAGACTTTTTCGCAATATCGATCTGTCTCTCGGACTGTTTTTAGATGAAGAATATAAAGATATCATCATATCATCATCAATAGATGTAGAAGTTACCATTGGAGTTACTCATTATACGAAAGGACAAGACAACAACATAAGTTGTCTTCAATAAATCATATATATATGTCGACTAAAATCTAAATTTAAAATTATTATGATTATGCATGCTTTAAAGGAAATTCTAAAAAGTAATTTAAATCAAATAAGTAATTCTAATATTTCAAGCTACTTAGAAAATATTACTAAAACTTATTAAAAGTAAACTGTAGCAGAGGCGAAATGTTCAAACCACTAATGGTACACAGTATGTTCCAAATCTGCTTAGTATTCGACAGGGCCCATATATGTATGTATGTATATATTGTAGGGCCGGAATCCGCAGCACAAAGTGGCACCCCTTCATCCGATTGCGGAATTCAAATATAGGATTATTGCAAGTTACCCTTTCCTTTACACACCCACTGCTGTGGTTACTGTTGCGCCTTTAGATCCCTTAATGTAAGGGTCTAGAGGGGTATAATCATGGTTTAAATGAATTATACGCATTCCTAAGTATAAGCACGGGATAAAAATCCCTCTAGCTCACGCAGAAGCCCCTATTCAAGAGTGAAACATATAGCACTGGAAAGAGCTCATCAAAATCTATAGTTTGGTGTCAAATTCAGCAAGATCTGAAGAGCCCCGCTTCCTTATATTACTTGTCAGTGCTTTAAACGATCTACACTCTGTAGAGATATACAGGAACGAAATTCCATTTAGGGAATGTCGACTTTGTAAAATGTAAAAATTATATATGATAATATGACAATATAATAATGATTCTGCACATGTCTTTTGATTGAAAATTAATTTAATATGGTGACGAATATTGTTTATTGTGTCTGTTTATAATCTCGTTTGTGCACATGCAAATAAAAGTGGAGCCCATAGAACGTAATGCAGATCGCAATGCAGGTCCTAAAGTGCAATATCAGGTCCTAAGGAGCACTATCATGTCTTAAATTGCACTATCAGGTCTTAAAGTGCACTATCAGATCCTACAGTGCACAATCAGGTCCTACAGTGCACAGTCAGGTTCTACAGTGCACTGTCAGGTCCTAAAGTCTTTGTAAAACTACAATTTTTGGCGACTGTTAACAATACTGCGCACGTTTGTGCTTATTCAGACGTTTGCCACACTTACTTTAGTATACGCCAAAAACACGAAAAAAAATCTCTGAACTGTTGTTTGTTTTACTCGTCGCCAAATGTACTATATGGTGAATGCTAGTCAAGCAGGCATTTAAATATACTTTTCAGAAAACGGTATTTATTGATAAACGCGTATTGAGAATTTAGAAGCGTTACATTTGAAAGCCGGACAGAATCCTGTAAAACGGAAACCTCCGTTCTTAAATAACTAAAAGTAAAGCAACCTAGAGTACACATACATCTCTAGCTCGCGCATTTGAACTCATACAACGTTGATTTGTTGACCAAATCTCCAAATAGTTTAAAATTAACAAATTTAAGTAAAGAATTTGATATGAAACAACTAATGACTGAATCTACCAGAATTGCATTATATAAAATGGGGAATACTATTCGCAACACGTCAACATTATTAGATCACTCATCACTTTTTCAAACAATGATAGATATAAGAGTGCAGGCGCTGTGGAGTATTCATCTACAGATCATAAACTTACATATTTAATTAACAAAAAGAAAAAAGAAAATTTACCTCATAAAATAATAACATATAGATGTTATAGAAAGAGTCTTTTCTTAATAATAGAGTATTTGATGGTAATGCAACATATATATTTGAACGGGTAGTAATAGAGCTAGTAGACAAATATGCGCCGTTAAGAAGGAGATTTATAAAAGGGTTAAACATAATCGACATAAACACACATCTTCTGACATAATAAAGCTCTGTCATGAACGTGACCAGCTTAAAAAAGCTATTAAAACAAACACCCAAAACATTTTTTTTTCAAAAGAAAAAGAAATGAAGTGAATGAAGCTATCAGTAAATCTAGGAAAAACTATTTTAATAACAAATTTGAGAATGTTACATCATCAACTGAAGTATGGAATGTAATGAATGAGATGATAAATTATGGAGTAAAGAATACCAAGAAAATATGCAAATTAGTAAATATCAATGGAGACGTACTTGAAGGTGATAATGAGATATCTGAGCAATTTGCTTCAGAATTTAAAGTAGAGTGTAGTGATGTGAAAAAATACACAGTAGATTTGCATAAGTACGAGGAAACTTATAGTACACTAAATTCTGAAAACGTTATACCTGATATATTGTTAACTGAGTTAGAGGTAAAATGAGCTATATGCTATGTAAAAGAAGGCAAAGAAAATAGTAATAATGCGTCTATGAAACTGTATAAACTATTCTATGAAAAATTAGCGTTACCACTAACGATGATTGTTACAAATATATTTACACTGCAACATGTTTCCAATCACTTTAAAAAAGCTGATGTTGTTCCTCTGTATAAAGGTCCTCTGAAGTATGACCAAATCAGGTTCTTATAGAGCCATATTCACTCTTCCATTTTTTGTTAAAGTTTTCGAAACAATTCTTCACGATAAACTATAATTTTTTGTTCGGAATCAGCATGGATTCAGGGTAGGGAAATCCTGCGAGACAGCTATTGCTGTCTTTACACAAAATATACAAGCTTGCTTAGATAGTACAGATAGGAAAGCAATACATAGACTTTAGTAAAGCCTTTGATTCTGTGAATCAAGAATTATTGGTAAAAAAGCTTATGAATGAATTTTCTTTTAAAATACCACCAGTGTTAATCAGAGTACTTAAAGTTATTTTACAAATAGATGTTTTAGGATTGTTAATGGAACATTTATATCAAAGTATTTTAATATTGCGGTTATTGTTATTGTTATATGGTCCATTGGCATTTTATTTATTAATAAATGGGGTGAAGCAATCAAATTGTTATATTGTTTGTTTGCTGATGATTTGGTAGTCTATACTAATTGCAAAACTTATGATGAAGGGAGATCCAAAATTCAAAATTGCTTAGATGAATTAGTTGTTTGGTGTGATAACAACGGTTTAAAAATTAATGTTACTAAGACAAAATTCATGTTATTTTACAAGGCAAAAGATTATAGGTCAAAGAAAGAAGCCGAAGGGCCTATCACAATTAAGCTGTATGGTGAAAGCATAGAAAGAGTTTTAGCATTTAAATACTTGGGTGTTTTCATTGATGAATGCCTTACTTTTAAAATGCAATATGATGAAGTTGACAAAAAAATATGTGGCGCAATAGCAAAATTGTATAGGTTGAGACGGCATTTCACGTTAAAAGTTGTAAAAACATTTTTATCTGCGTACGTAGTTAGCATAGTTGATTATTGTATAACAATTTGGGCAACTCAAACTGATGTTCAACTGGGAAAAATACAAAATAGAATTAACAGAATTTTGCACATATATTTATTAGGGAGTAAAAAAACAACTCATTTGAGTATAAATGAAAATTTATTGTAATCTATCTATTAAAAGTAAACTTACTTAGTATAATTGAAGGGAGACAACTGGCTCTAGTTAAGTTTGTTTGGAAGAAAAGAAAGGATACACTTTTTGAGAATTGATTCCAAAAAAGTAACATTACAAATTGTCAAAGATTAAAGCTACCTTCCTGTAAAAAGGTCTTATTTCATGACTCTATTATGTATAAAGCTTGTGTGGCTTGGAATTTCTTTATACAGACCCTTAAATCGTTTGAATTAAAAGATGTCACTTATGACAGATTTGTTGATTTATGTATAAATGTTATTCTTAGAAATCGTGATAAAATTACTTAACTGATGTAGCACACTTCATGTAACGTAGTTATAGGCCGTCATTTTTTATGTCCTTTTGATATTTGATCTGATCATGGACAGTTTTTAACTGTTCCGGTGTTAGGGTATGAAAAGCAGATTGTTTTTATCTGATTACTTGTAAACTCTCTAATTATTTGGAATAAAACATTAACTAACTAACTAACTATTATGCTTGTTTTTGGGTACGACTCTAGGAGTCGTCTACATGAACAATAATTTATCTATCAATTTACTTCTTTATTGCTTGACTTCTTGTGTTGTGAAGGTTGTGGCCTTCAACTTTGTCAACATAAAAACACGGGATCCGTGAGTAATAAAAAATTTGGTTGAATTTTACCGATTATAGATATAAACTTCATTTAGTAACCCGACTAGCCAGATTAATAGGATATACAGTATCTGACTTACCACTTAGATATTTCGAAAGTGAAACCCCATTCAATGCGCAAGAATGAAAGCAACTCCAGAAACTAAAGAATTTAAATTAGAAAAGCGAAAAAGAAACGTGGACTGTAGTCAACTATATGGTCCATCCCTCGATGATTTAGCCATTAATTTCGTAGCGTCAGCTGCAAAAGCAGGATATAAAATCTCTGCAGTCGTGAATGATGAGGAATCTACGTTAACGTGTACGTGTTTTAGTAGGACTGTTGGTATTTTTAACGCGATATTTTCAACGTATCATCTCCCCTCAACAAATTCAATTGAATTTGTTGTAAAAGCAAGTGCAAATTGCACCGGTTTAGGAAATATGTATCCAACTAGAACGCTCACAGATAGCTCTGGCGCTGACACTACTTGCATTCCAAGAAATAACTTTCTACAACCTTACAACCAACTTTTTTCACAAGTTAATCTGCAAATGAGATTCCATAACTCATTCCAAACACTACCTTTGTATTGCGTATATAACTAATGTAATTGAGTATAACAATGAAGAAAACCAAAGCTTATTAAAATGTGAATTTCTGACGGAGAAGGACGGTGATACACTGGCAATTCCAGCCGCCGGCTTCGAATATAGAAAACACTCAGAATGAATTAGAAAATCTACAAAAAAATAAATTCCTATATGCTCTGACCAAAAATATTGGGTTTTCCTACGATACGCGCCATTGTTTTGCATTGTTGCACAATCGCAAGTGTCTAAGAATTCACCTATCGTTGACTTTGTTGACTCTCGGCTGGTTTTGACAGTTATAATTTACAGGTAAATATTGCTAGCTGCTATGAAAACAAACTGCAGATACAATAGCCCCAACTGTAAATCATGCGGTTGGTGCACAATCTAGTATATATATGCATTATTTAACAGGATAACGTCAGAAGGAGTTTTCCGTCAGATTTCTCTCTTGATAGAAATCACATCATGGCGTATGTTATGTTGAACTTAGAAAATGTTGTTCGGTTTATAAATTGAGCAATATACCAGCATAGTTATTTTCTTTCACGTTATTAGAATATATAAAATAGAGCTCACATTCGCAAAAAACTGAATTTAAGAGAAAGAAATGACAGCATGATTCGCCCTTATGGACGTGGACATAATTGTTATAAAATGCAATGCCATAAATGTCTTGGATTGGAATCCTATAAAAATTAATCATGAAGAATTCGGCTGGAGGAGTACTAACAAATATTTGCATGAGAAAATGCGAATGAATTTAATCAGCAATTATTACTGTTTTTGTTTACATTTCGCCGTTTCTCTGTAGTTGCTAATGAATTAACTGCGCTAATGACGTCGACAGACGACGAAACAAGCAGCGATATCATAATGTTACAATGCTACAACTAAAACATTTTGTCTTAAGATTGAACAGAAAAGCTTTATTTTTTACACAACTCAAAAAATTTAATTTATAAAATTAATGTGCAAGGACTATTGTTGGCATTCTCGCTAACGTGAATAGCAAGTTGGTAATGAGTTTCTGCGCAAAGGATTCTATTCGTTAGATATTCGTGCAAATACAAAATCAGCACCGCCGCCCGAACACGTTGCTGTGTACTTATAATGCTAAAGAATCTTAATCTGCTTGAAACAGTGAAACCCCTTTTTTCACTCGAAAAGTGTGTTACAGCGTACCAACATCATATTAAGAAGACTGCATATTAAATGAATCAATTAGCACTTATATGGAACGAACACCCTCGATCCGTTTTACTATTTAAGAAACACCCCTCTACCTTAATTTATTACTGTTTATAAATAGTAATTATGTGATAAATTAAACACAATTAAATATATTCTTAGCTTGCTGCTTTGGATATGTTCTTTGGTTGCTTCTCTTCTGGAGACCACTCTTGCAGGGGAACATCTGATAAGTCTAATAAGTAGCTGCGGTTTTCTGGCCGTACCAGATTTACCACGCAGTTTTGTCTACGACGTTTACAGCGGTTTATTCTTATTGACTACCCTATCGTTGAAGAGAATCTACTGCTTGTTTCCCTATGCACAAATAAATGTTTTATCTCAATCACTACCAATGCCCTTACAACTAGGCTAGGAGACAGAAATTTGTGAAACTACTACTGTCACACGCTAATTTCTTTGCTTCAAAAGGGTGAAAATAATATCTAAGCAGACTACCTTAAAGTAAAGGTAAAAACAAAAACTAGGTGCAGCCCCGGGTAAAAATGGCTTTGTTAGGGAATTGTATATGGAATATAAAAACAGTGAGCACAGGTGGCACACAGCAGTAGCAGTTAACCTCCAAGCGGAAGCAGAATTTAAATCCAAAAGAGCGTCCTCAGTTCCGTTCTGACAATCAAAGTAGAAACACGTCAATCAGAGATCGTCTGAAGTTAATATGTCTAAAGAATCTCCTGATTAAATACTTTACAAGTACGTGATTCACCATGTCAAGTTATTCGCAACTGATTATAGAGCAATACGATACAAGAAGTGAAAAGTTATCCTATTTGTGTGGCTCTCCAGCACCTGATTTAATAGCGTGTGAGAAAAATTCATGCGACACGAAAACGCTAAGTCAGTTAGACATAATTAAACTGTTTAAGAGAAACTTTCAGTCAATAAAACAGGAAGTTAACACTTGCTTAAACCAGTAAATTGGGCGTGGGTTACAGTTACGTCAAAGTGACATAGAAGTAACTACGCCGAAAACCCCAAACAATGTAAAAAGAATCGCTGCAGTTGATAACAATAGTGTATTACACGGCCTGCAAAGCCTACGAACAGTCACAAATAACAAAAAGTGTTATAGATTTTTCCAAAAAGGCGCTTCAAGTTAGCGTCGACCTCATTAACGTTACAGTGCTTTACAAGCCAAAACATGTTGTGGCAGTGGTTGAACATGCCTCCAGGTCCAATCGGAATACTATTTTTCGAAACTGCCATTTACTAAAACACTTTGGAGAAAAAGTGTCAGTGACTGACGACGTTAAATATAGAAAACGTCAAAAAATGGTACGCCGGATAAACACTGGACATGAAAACCAAAATATAAAATCAATAGATGAATGTGGTGTCACTGAACCTAAAAGTGAAGAGGTAACAGAATTGGAGGTTAAAAATACAGAAAAAGATAAACATGACGGAGTGAATAAAAAATGCCAAACGCATATTTTTGGGATTCAAAAGAGGTAGACGAGCTATTGCAGCACATATATGACTGTGGAGAAAAACATGATTTTATGGAAGATGTCAAAAAAAATATTTGGCTTATTTGGAAACCAAAATCGAGCTAGACTATAGGATCAGAAATGTATTTGTGAAAATTTCAACAGCGTAGAATGGGGTTAACTATTAGAAAATATAATGCCAGCAGAACAAAACAATGCTGAATATACAGGCAACTGCAACAATGAAATTAAAATAGAAATTGACCTTGACGAGCTTGAATGCGCCCTAAATAAAATAGCAAACAAGAAAGCCGCTGGTAGAGATGAATTTTAGAAGGTCTACCTGTAGAAGGAAAAAATCAAATGCTAAACATTATGCACAGAGGTGCTTCCAACAGAACCGGGGGAATCTGAGACGGTAATGATTTTCAAAAAAGTGGATCAGAACGACCTAAAGAATAATCGACCGATAGCTCACCCCAACTCAACACTAAAACTGTCATATATTACAGGCAAGGCTACAAAACTGGGCTGACTAAAATAAAATTTTGCCGGAACCCGAAGATGGTTTTAGAAAGGGAAGGGGATGCGATGATCAGATTTTTAATCTATTAGCTTCTTTTCAATTAAACATTCAAAAGAAGAAAAAGGAAAAATGTACACACTATTTACAGACTTTGAACGTGCTTTCACAAGCATTCCTCATAAAAAACTATGGGATAAAATTATGAAAATACTGGTTGCGTAGAAAATTTATACGTATATTCAAAACATTGTGCGAATCTGCTAACACGGAAATACTGGGAGAGCACTGTGTCACAGCTGAAATTGACATGTCTATCGGCTTTTTACAAGATGTAACTAGTCCGCTGCTCTTTAGTCTGTACATATCAGACAGAGGGTGTTCTGAAGATAGCGGGCGTAGCAGGTGTAAAAATAAATCACACATTCCAGCCACAGTTACTCGCCTTTGCAGATGACATGGCAACAATTGGCAGGTACTCCGGGCCAACTATAGAAGAAGATCAATGTCTTTCAGTATGAATGAATGAATTAGACCTAAAAGTAAATTTAAAAAAACAAAGGCAATAGTAATGGTTATTCTAGAAAGAAAGAGCATCTTTTTTAACTTCTATATCCGTTTGAATTAGATTCTGATCTGCGCGGGATTGGGAGTAATTAACTAATTGGTCAAGAAATTTCAATGATGATGATGGGGTCGTTCACTACACAAGTTGCAAATTTACAAATAGTGGTGCATATTGTGGGTGGAGGTAAAAAAATCATTTAACATATAAAATCGCTGGTAGTTTGTACGTACATACAAACCAGATGTCAGCTGATGACAACACGGTTTTTAAAATAAATATTTATTGTCAAAATTTTTAACAAAATTAATCAAAACCATTTATTTTCACACATTGCTCACTATGTAGTCAAAATGAACTCGTTAACTGCAACTGAAGAGGTAAACTTCTACGGTTTATATTTGTTTCAATGAGTCTACACTTAATCAGTCTATAAGTGCTTCATTTAGTCTACGTTTAATTTATTCTAGACTTGTGTACATGAATCTAACATTACTTAACTTTGTGTAATAGTTTCAAAATAAGTCTAAACATATTTAATTA
>JAHZNE010008250.1:0-15255 GCA_027744055.1 Callyntrura sp. NNG-2020
TTGTCGTCAGCTGACGAAAATGAAAGGTAAACAAGATAAACTCGTGTAAAAGGGTTACGTATTCTCAACGGGGGAGGAAACGTGAAACATGTCAGCATTCCCGTTTTTCCTGTGAATACCATTTTATAGATGAAATGCATATGCTGTATATATCTAATTGCAAATTGTGAGTTGCAAATAGATATAAATTTAACGCATATTTAGATGAAGGTCCTTCCCGGTGCTGATTCGGCACAGGAGCATAATCCATAATACAAATTTATCGAAAGGAAATTAAGGGAGAATTACGGTTAGTGTAGGTTGTGTTGACATATTTTAGTTTCATCCAGCATTGGGCCACCAGTAGCAAATTTAATCGAAAATTTGATTGCTTATGAGACCATACTCCGGCGGAAACCCACCTGTATACCCTGAAGGAGTCATACGTTTTTGTCCTCATCTGTTTTTTGGGATCTCTTTATGAACTTTAAATAATTTAATCTTTTTGGAAATTGGGCGTGTAACACCGTTCCCTGCGTATTTCCATTTCATGTCTGTACACGTCACATCACACTTTGTTGCTCATTTTTCCTCTCAAAACGAAACTGTGCATACCCCGCTTCACAGACAGAAAAGAAACAAGGTGATATATTATGTATTACTTATTATTATGTTGTGTCTACATCCTTCCACACCAGCCGTTTTTTCCTTGTAGAACCAGTCTAGTTTTCTTCCTTTCTTCAAACCACCTTACCCATTCTTTTGGCTAGTCGTATTTTTTTCTGTACGGGAGCCGCTTCAAAAAAGAGGGGAAATAGTGCATGCAACCAACCCGTCCCGAATTCTCCTGGTGGTGCTAAACAATATGCCACGCTGTCTTACTACAGGAGGCAGGAGGTGCAGTTGGCAACTTGTGAACTTTACTATCTCATCTGATGCTTCTATACATCACATCCTGTTCTTTACCAGGGAAATAGTAATATCCGACCTGAACGCTCACAAAAAATTCTATGGAAAAAAACTTTGGTTTCCGCCTTGTCTTTTACAGAGAATGGCGCGACGACCATGATGACGATTACCGGGGTGACGGTGAAGTGTGTCTAGTTCACGTGTACAGTGGTGCTTCCATGTCTGCCTGCTACACGATCGTCGTGTGAAATGACTGATCAAAAAATAAACAGAAAGGTAAGTACACTTTCTTTCGAGGCAAAGGAGCGTGAAAATAATGAAGTTGTCGGGAGAATGTTTGAACACAGAACAGCAATGCTCTCTCTCTCTCTCTCTCTCTCTCTCTCTCTCTCTTGCTCCCTTCACTTTTTTCTCTTTTGTCAGGTGTGTGACATCACCACATTATTCTTCTCTATTCTTTTTCAAGTTATCTTTATTTTCAGGAAGAATGAACAAAGAACCCTGGATTTTTTTCAGGGAGGAACCAGACAGGAAAAAAGGTGAAAAATGTGGGATACGCACACAAGCACCACATTAGAAGATGATTGGTGTGGGTTTTGTTTTTCCACGATCCATAAAATTTCAAGGTCTGTACTACGACGTGATCCTCCTTTTATGGGGATTTCAAGGGAAAATGTATGTGTTGTTTTTTTGTAGTTTTGCACGGTAGAGTTTATTTTGGTGTATGGAAAACCCAGACATCGTAACCGACAAAAATTTTAAGCCAGCGTTTCTCCTCGCAGGGGTTTGTGTAACAAGAGACATAAAGGAGGAATGTTGTCTGTCTGTGAGTAGAAGCAATTTTATTCGGGTAGAATTCATTTATGTGCACACACGAAAGAGAAAATTGAGATGCCGCACCACCGTTAAAAAAGGGAGAATACCTGGAATCGTTTTTCCCCTTTTGACAGCAGCCATGTACCAAAAGGAGGAGGAAGGGAGAGACACAGTCTATCTAACAACTTTTATAATCTCATCTACTTTCTTGTTTAGACTTGATTTTGAATCTATTTTTCATTCTTGGAAGCCCTCAACCCATGTACGTTTGGATCGTCCTTGCGGAAACAGCGGGACAGGAGCACTTCAAAGGGAATGATTCTTTTTTGAAGACTTTTCCTTTCAAAAATATAACTCTATCAAGTGGTGACAACTGAATCGTCTTCTTGGAATCATTCTCTGCATTTACGTCAGAGTGGCTGAGAATTCAACCGTATTTGTATTTAAAAATCTATTTTTGAATTCAAACGCAGTCGCAATACTAGATTCAAAATAAATTATTTCTAATTTTTGCCAAGCGAGATATAACAATTTTTAGTTTTCAAAAAATTTGACGGACTGAGAAATATCAACTTGTCAATTTTTATGGTACATGTCTATTCTGTTTTGTTCTATATAAAATTTAAATTAGCTGAAATTTGATTTTATTCTGTATATAGTTCCACCAACTCCCCTTCTTACATTCACATTCTTATATGATATCCCATTTTACCTCTTCATTTTCCTTCATTTTTCCTCTTGCTCTCAATCCGCTGGATGGAAAATATTGTTATAAACACATGTCGTTACGATCTACTACAACTGTGTATATTTTCTTTTCCTTTCCGATTTATTTACGAAACAGGCCTTCTCGGAGTCAATTGCTGCTCATTGACGCATCGACATGCATGTACACTTTGTACACTGCTCAGAAAACGAAGGAAAACCTTCCCTAGAAAAAAAATCCGAGCAGTTGCTACTTTCGAGTAAAGAGCTTTATGAGTAAACACAGCCATTTTTATTGCTTTGAGTGCACAGATGATGATATGGCACATTCATGCAGTTTTTCTCTCTCGAATAAGCAAAGAAAAAAGAAACTAGGTATGCCTTACATCGTTACCCAAAGTGTCATTCATGCAGCCATAGGAAAACGAGACATAGTACAAACGACAAGAGGAAAAAATATCCTTCGTGCTTGATGACAGTTAAAATGATCAGAGAAGTTGCCCTGATTCCTGCTTCTTTATAAGCATATATAACGGGCACACTGTGGAAAAACTGTTTTTGAAATATCTTTTCCTCTGACATTTATTTCCCCTTGCTTTCCGCTCCTCTCTCTGTGGAAAGTGGCTGATTAAAGCGTGTAAAAATAATAAATATGTACACTGAGCTATGTGCCTATGTGTGTGCATATGTACCGTTATAACGGTACTTTTCCACAGTGTATGTATAGCTTTATGGGAGAAGAACCTCATTTGCTGTCTCCAGCTTGCCAGCCAAGTGCGTACTTTTTTCAATATTTTTTAAACCTGTGAACGTGAAACGTGACATTGATAACTCCCATCTGGCGTGACACATTTTTACAAAGATGACTTGATACCAAAAGAATAATGATGAAGCTCGCGGACATGGTTTATTGCAGCGATGATCGCTATCTCACAACGATATATCCAAATTACTTGAGAAAGTAAACATTTTTCCAGAGGAACTAATGTTTCTTTGATTATCCAGATTGAAAAGTAAATGTGTAGCCATTTCAATCTCGGTTCCCTATTTTGCGATCTCTTGTCTGTACCTCCATATTTGACGAATCAGAAATACAACCCAACTCATTATAATACTCATATCAAACATCCTCGCTATTACCGCTGTAGAGCGACGTGGAACGCTATTCATTGAATTCTCTTAATTTAATCTGAATGGCAAGTGACGAAACACAAAATTATAAACGAACTCTCTCAAACTTATTTCGTTTATATCTACCTAGTAACGCAAACTTATCCCAGAGAGAGAATGCATGCTTGAAAGGGAGGCGGAAATGAATTCTAACAAAGTTTTCATCGAAACCGACAATATCATGTAGAAACTTATCGTCATCATTAAGCCATCAGTAAAAGTGCGTATGAATAATCCTCGAGGCGGCGGTGTTCCTTTCCTGATGCCAGTCCCATCTGTGTTCTCTTTTCGTGCCAGAAAATAATCCTCTTGCAAGGAACGACTCGCAATGAGCTTCTCAATATTTACAAAGACAAGTGCCAAGCTGGTGGATTTATCTGGATTACAGTTTGTCGTTTGTAACCGTCTGTCTTTTAAATTGCGTGACAAGCTACACATGCACTCCTCCAAAACGGACTTGACTAGTACCTGGGAGCTGGGATGACGAACGATGACGGTCCAGATAAATAGCAAATGACACGTTTCTACATTCCAAGCAAGTTACCTAAGGTAGCTACGGGGACACCTGAAACAGGGAGAAAATATGAAAAAGCGTTACCTTTTTCCCAAGGGGTGTCCCTCTCCTGCCAGAGTTGCATCGTTGTCCCCTCTGCATCCCCCACTTTACTGATTGTTTCATTTATTTTGAGCGGATTCATCGTGGTCGGTTGCATCTGCACCTCTGCCATAAGCACTAGCAGAAGTGCCACCACTTTCACCAACACCATTGCCTTCTTCTCAACAAACCAGTTTAGGCCTGACAGCATCATTATTATTCACGGGAAGCTACAGTAGTATTTTCTCAATTATTTTATGTCGGCAGATATTCAGGATGCCATACTCTCATCGTCACAAATTTCCCCCGTCATCGACCGGAGAAGAGAACGTGTCATTCGGCAGGGCACAGAAGAGTATTGGGGGGTATGGAAGCTGGAAAACTGAATGTACCAAGTCAACCAGTGATAAGCCCACACAAGCAGGTATACAAGTGTGTTCCTGTCTAAGCGCAAGGGAAACACGATTTTCGAACAAAATATCCCTTTTTACCAGTCTCTCTGTCTACTTAACTCTTTCAATGCTGCACGGCGGAATTTCTTTTGACACTAATGCAAATTAATTTCAAGTTGCGCGATTTTCTTAAAACGATTTCTCTACACAAATGACGAGTATGACAAAGGGAGTAAAATCCTTCTAAAATTCCAGACGCACACATATAAACACAAAGTAGTTCCTTTCGGAAAGTCTACCAAATTACGGCCAACACAGATATCAACTTCGCAAAATGGTCCCTTTTTAGCGGTCCTACCTAGCAATACTACTACAAGAACGTCCAAAAGAATCCCTTATTTTCAACATTTATCAATCTTCGTTGTCGTCAACATTTTCACAATTTTCACATTTCTAATAAATTTAATACAAGTTAAACGAAAGTCGTGGATTAGATCCCCGTCCCACAAAATCACACAAGCTTAACGGAATGCACGATCCAAAAGAAATATTTTCTACAAGTTAACTTTATATTTTACTACGGGAATCCTTCAAAGAAATACACAAAACATGCATGCAGGAGGAAAAGAGCACAGCTTTTGGCTTAATTTCTTCTGAGCATGTATGCGTTTTGCAGCGACAGCAAGTGGGGCCATATGAGACGCCGTGAGACGGAACCTATCTGTGCACCTTCAGAGACAAGTCAGGACTGACGGGAAAGAGAAGCCAGGAAAGGAAACAAACTTTGGAAGGGAGAACCAGCTTTTTCCCCTTCTCCACCAGGAGCAGATCAGCATTTTCCTTATTTTGGTCGATTTGTTCTCTCCCGTCTTTTGCGTAATATTGCCCCTTGTTTCCCTCTCCGAGTTGGTGGTGTAGCGGGAATGCGTGTGTACACAAGCATTAAAAGCTCAGTTGTTCTATACCGTTTTTGCCAGTTTCCTAAACAGAATAAAATAGCCAGTATGAAAAATTGTGCACACTGCCTACATATTTTTGAGTGGTCGTCTGGTTTGTTTCCTGCGTTAAAAATGTACAATTTCCACCGTTTAAATTCAAAATAATGTTAAGTGACCTGACCTTTAGAAAAAAACTGGTGTACACTTGTCTACTTTGAGGTGACGTGGGTAAGTGGAGATAAAAACGAATTAGGTAAGAGTCACGAAAATGAAATTGAAAGTCCCTTTCCCCCGTTGTAGAGCAAGACCTTTGACAAGTGATACGTTAAAAGAATATCAGCACTAAACATATCCTATTTCAAAGTGTTACCATCAAACAATTTCTTTGACCAGCCTTGACCACCTCTGGACAAATGTCAGGGTCGCTTCCATTTTCCTGATTACTTTTTCTCTTACAATCCTTTTGAGGGAACTCTTGGTCAAATTTAAGAATGGTGAAAGTGTCTGGGAAAGAAATATTATTGAATGTATCAAAAATCATTCACTCGATAACGATTTTATATTTTATTGTATTCTTCCATTAAAATTAACACGACAACAAATCCCTCTACATTTTTCTCGGAAATAATTAATTGAGCGCAGTGCTACATCAGAGACATCTCGTTATTCATCAGGAGGATCTCGTTTTTGCTGGGCACTTATCTTTCATTTTTAACTTGTATCTCACACACTCTCTCAAGTTATTATTTCATCGCCTTCTTCTCTAGTTTAGGTAGGCTTGTATTTTATTCATAAAGAGAGAGCGTCCCCTTTAGAATCGCCCGATTTCTTTCCCGTTTCGTGTCCATTATTATCCTCACTACCAGTGCAGTGATGGGCACGGTGAAAGATCGAACTGCACCGCACGAAAAATGAACATCTGCTTGTACCGAACCCCACTCGCAAAGTTGCAAGATGCATTTTCTTGATTTTTTTTTGCAATGAACTGGCACCGTGTAAAAGAGAACTAATTTGCAATTTGCAACCAAGTCACTTCCAATTTTAAAATAGTTTTGTATGAATTAGCATAAGGAGAAACGGATTTAATCCATAGTAGGTACTCTATATATACTTTTTGCCAGTGTATATGTCATGTTATTTGAAAGGCAATACAAACATGTATTTGTTAAATTTAGTGCGTCGCTCGGTCCGAACTCGAAACGAAGGTTCCACTAATAAATTGTTTATTGAACTGCACCGCACGTCGCAATGTGCGGGAGTGCGCGTTCGGTGGGTTTTTTGTGCATCCAATCTGCGGTGTCCAATCCAAATGCCCATCCCTGCTCACCACTAGGCATGTATAAAGATTGCCCTTTCTTTATCCCTTCATACTACCGCACTCCACGTCATTTTCACTTTCGCCAAAAATCACACCCAAAACTTTTGAGCAGCTGCCGTATTTCGCTTTTATCTCCTATGTAATCCTCCCTTATTCTCTTTCATTTTCCATTTCGGCATTCCAGTATTCTAGTCCTCTTTCATTTTTTGCTAAAAAAACAGCAAGGAATTTTCTTTCAAGTGCACAACGCGCCATCGACTGCTTGTTCACCGATGAATGAAGTGGCACGCCATATCTTAAAAACAAAGCCCATTGATAAACAAAAGGTTTGTGCTCTATTGCTAACTTTTCCTTTCAAGGTCACCTGCTCCACCCGTAATTCACTAAAACTGTTCACTACGAAACTTTGTGCGAAATCTTTCATACAAATGCCTGGAAAGATCTAATATTAGGTGCAATGGTCGACCTGCAAATCCTAAATTAGGGCTTACTGTACCACCACCGTATCTTCTCTCCAGCCAAACTCTGAACCCTTTCGTTCATTTCCAAGCATGGGTACGCTTTTGTAATAAATTGTCCTGGATTACATAAGCTGTGCAGATGCAAAAAGATCTGGAGGGATCATGACGGATTTAATTACGCATTTTACTTATAGGTACCATATGTAATGTTGTGTTTTGCTCTGGCTCCCTTCGAACCATACATCCTTGCAATTTTGCTAATCAATTTCACTGGAAGTTCAAAAGGAACTAAAGAGGCTATGTTCCCTGCTTTCTCTACTGTTATTGTCTAACAAATATTCTAATTTTTGGAAAGCCATGAACAATTCCATCTGCTTTCCCATCGCAGCTGTTCTTGCCTAATGATGCGCTTTTTGACTGACAAAAATGACAGATAAGAAGGGTACTGGATGCACGAGTGGGGTAGGAATTTCATCTGTTGTTGTTCCAGTTCTGCTGACATGCATGCACGATGATAATATGATAAATGTAGGATGAATACAAAAAAGAAGGCAATGGCACTAGAACATATGGAGCAGGAAAGGGAAATCGACAACGAACATAAATAACAAGCGCATTTTTGGAGATGACAGCGTGCACAGTTTTATCTCAGGGAGAAAGAAACAAGTGTTTCTGTGTCACTTTTACTGGTATTCTTGCAGAACGTCATAAAAAGTGGATGCACCTAAAATTGGTGCATAAAATTTAAGAGAAATAAAACGTCAACAACACGGATGGAGTGAAGTGCCGGAGTAACAGAAGTTTCTTGTGCCATACCAATTGGAGCAATGTCGTCAATTATGCCAGCCATATGGACGATTAGATGGGGGGAAATCGGGTGTCAAGTCCTTGCAGATGTCCCTATGACATAATGGCAGGGAAGAAGCACTCAGCTTAATTATAAAAAGGTCCAAAGCACCACATATTCTGAAAGGATGTGTGCCGGTTGCTGAAATAAAAACTCTTTGTCAACATTGACACTGCTGTTACAAGACCTTGAAAAGGAAGATTGCTGCTCGACCGTAAGTGGAGATCAGGTTTTTTTTACACAAAAAAACCGTTAAAAGTAGAAAGGAGATTTATTCCTTGTCACAGACAGGATTACAGAAAACCTGACTAAAATCCTATTTTAACAATTTTTCTATGCACACACATCATTTTGTTTTTACAGTGCCCACCAAAGCCTCCTCCCCCTTTTAAATAGCGCACCATTCTGTTCCACATTTGCCTACAGTGTCAGCCAACTGCCAGTAATAAAATTAACTTTTGCTGTGTCTCCTACCTTCTTTCCTACTCTCTACTTCTCTGTATCTTTTCCTCGTTTCTCTGAAGAGCAGCACTGATTCGATTAAACTTTCCATATGAAATGATTATGCCTTTAGCAACTACACCGTAAATAGTGGTGGTGAGTGGTGACTCACAATGGACATCCTTCCTGTTAAACCTCCAAATGTTCACCTTTTCTCGCCCTCCCCTAGTTGCCATTATCACCATTAAATTATCAGTTCTTTTCGTTTGATGACATTACCCTTTCCTTCCACTTGTCCTTTACTAGGTCAACGGTTGTTTGTCCTTGTGCGGTGGTTGCCCCTATCTTCATGCAACCTTTAGCTTGTGTTTTCCTTCAGGCAACCACACAAGAACAATAAAGAGGAAACTAAAGAAAAGGAAGCTGGCTTTCTCGTAGCCACGTCATATTAACCTCTTGATGATACTTGAGTACTCAGGATGTCATGGGTGTCCTGTGCGCTGCTGACAATGATCATGCTCTGATTCACCCTGTAGGAGATGGTAGAGAGGAGGATATAATATCCAAGTTCTAGAGCAAAGAGCAGCCAAGTGTTACTTCGTCAAGTAATGACTTTACTTCCTTTTGTCTTTTTAAAGAAGTTACGGCGACAATAACAAGAACCAAGGACAAGTGAAAGTCAACAGGAGAAAAACTCTGCTCATCTCGAGGTGGATATCTCCACCGATTTATTACTCAGAAGCTGCGCATCAGGGGGCGAAATGGGAAAATCTTGGAGAAGAAATCCGTTAAAGTTGGTAGGACAAGTTGTCCCCCATTCCTTTCGGTTCCGCAGTCTGTGCATAAATATGTGTCGATAGACTAATAGAGAATGATCGGTGTTGCAGTCAACAACAGAACAAAAGGGAAGAAACTCGTTGAAGAGAATATGGGAGTTTATACGATTCTCCAGTATAAGTAAACAGGGTAAATACCACAAAAATGTCGTGGTCATGACTTTAACAGCGTCGTTGTCGTCATCGCCGTGACGCCGATGACGCTCTATTGCCCACTCTCCTTCGAATTATTGGTAATAAAAGGAAGAAGAGCTGGTTCTTTGGAATTGGGATGATTTGACAGTGTGAAAGTAAAGTAGTGCGCCAAGTATTGGATTGCGGACAGGATTTTATATAGATGATAATGGTAGGTACTCCAAACGATTTTCTTAGTGTGTCTCAAAGGACAACAGAAGGAAAAATCCGAATGTAATAAAAATTATCCTCGAACTCTTAACTCGATAATTTCTCTCGAAATATCGCCGAGAACGGGGTTGGAGACTGAGGGGAAAGTTTCAAGATGAAGCCATTAATACAAGCGCTATCTGCGATGAGTATTATATTGGCGTGGCAGTTGATGGCAGAGTGGCAGTAAAAAGAAGAATGTCACTGGAGGCCAAGAAGAAGATTAGACAACTGCACTTTCTCCAAGACAATTGGAGAGCAGGCCTTGAAACATAATTAAAAGAAAGCGTTGAACATGTCATAATGTGGCAAATTACATTACTCGAGGAAAAAGCGGGGGAAAACACTGCAGGGCAAAAGGAGGTCCTAACAGCAAGAAAACGGGAACATGTTTCTATTGTCACACATATCGCTACAACGAAAGTGGAGAGACGCGATATAAATGAGGTATTTCTTAAGTACTCAATAATTTCCAAAAAAGGTAATTAGAAGCGTTACAACGTTCCCCAATGCTAATGGCAAATTCAAACTGGCTAATGCTCTTTTGAAAGGTGGCACTCTGCTCATATCAAAACGAGGGTTCCATTTTACGGAATTTTAAAAGTTAATCCGCCCGTCAGCAGCAGCAGCAACCTCAAAGGCCTAACCTAGTTCCCACTTAAACTTTATCACAAGTAGGGTCTCTAATTTTAATTACATTTTAACGGTAAAGCGTTGGCACAAGTTGTCTTCGTCTTTTGAATTACGTTTGCCGCAACCGAGCACACACTTTTTGGGGGAGTTGTTTAATGAAACCTTGCAGGGATAATAAAGCTGCTGGTTATCCTGAACAAAAATTCAAAATTCAAAAAGAGGAAAGGAAGCAGGTTGGTTGATGTAGGGCAGCGCTATAAAAATCCGAGAAGCGACATATCGTCATCATTCCTGCGTCTGTCGCCGAGTTAACGAGAGCAATTCCAAAGTTGGCTCATATTCTTGCAAAAATTTTGTTTATTTCCTTTTCAAATTTCCTGCTGCCAGTATTCACCTCCTTTTAGGACAACTTTTTAAAAGTGAATCAACGAAGATGGGATGTGTAGCGCAGGTATTCTTCGACGTACTTGATATGGAACGGGTTATAGCCATAAAAATAACGACAGGCAGGAAACATTTTACTTTTAGCATTTAGGTCTTTCTGGGGCTGTGGGCAATTGTAATAATAAAGAACAAGTTTAACGGCGTCCTTTCATTACTTCTTTACTTTAACCCATAATATTAGCATTGTCATTATTACTATTGTTATTGCTTCTGCATGCAGGAACTCTGTGCTACTGCCAAGAAAGCTGGAGGTTATGCGAATTTTATTTCTTATTAAATAAATGGAGGTCTTGTTATGAATGTGTCGTGTATACCACCAAGCCCCCCCTCACAGCAAGAGGGGAGGAGAGAGAGAGGGAGACAGTTCTGCTTCACGAGAAAACAACGTGACTCTTCATCATTAATATTTGAGCAAATAATGTTTCCTTTTCCGATTCGATTTCATTCTGGGAGAAAAAATCCTACGTTAGATTCACGCACGGGAGGAACGACAACGCACTATTATTATGTGGGGTCTCTTGCGAGAAGGAGCGGGGACTTCCTGAGACCAGATATTTTCTAAATGAGTGGATGATGGCGAGTTTTAAAGAGAGACTGCTACGTACACTAGAGAATTATTAATGATACAATCTTTTCCGTCTTCCAATCTTTTCTCAATTTTTTCTTTTTAAAATCCTCTTTGGAAATAGGACTACTGCTGCTGCTGCTCTAGAGGACCAACATGACTAGGAGCAGAGAGAAAAAAGCTCAAGTGCAAAGGCGTGGTAATAGCCTTCCATTTTACAACGAAAACGACATTTTATTATGCGTAGTATATTTTCTTTCTCTCTCTCTCTCTCTCTCCCTACTTCTATCGCGTTTCTCAAGAAGCCTCTTCTGGGAAAATACTGAAAATGAAAACTCTATAGAGGGTGATATAGGCAGACCCGCAGCACATAGGCATGTATTCTACGTTGTTCCCATCCAACAGCAAGAACGGATGATCATTTTATTTTTATGTTGACTTGACTCGAGCACGAAGAGTTTTACTCCCATAAAAGTAGTTTGTGTAGCTCTCCCCATGAAAAATGAGAAGGGCGGCGTGATATATTCCACTGTAAAAAAAACTATATTACAGTTTAAATAATTTAACGTTCTAAGGTCGACCACTATACCTGTTACGTGCTATTTAAAAAATATAGAGCGAATCATTTATTTCCAAATGAATAGCTGCCCTGTGTACGTATATGAAATGGAAGGCAGTGGCTGGTGTACATTGTCGAATTTTAAGACCAACTCACCATGATTGTAGCTACGAAAAACACTTTTGTTGTCTAAATTCAAAAGGAAAATCCGTATCTTCTCTCTCTCTCTCTCTCTCTCTCTTTAAAAACAACAGCAACTGGAAGACTGGTGGCAGGGTCGGGAGTCTTAATAATAAAAGAATTCCTTCAGAAATAGTAGGTCATCAAGAAGGTAGGGAGTAAGACAGAGCCAGAGTAAATTTAAAACATTATTATCAAAATTCGCATCGTCATCATTATTCTTGACTCCCTGCTTTGTGCAAGAAGGAGTCACGTCTAGAATCATCCGAAAATTCCAATTTCAGATTAGTTTACCTTTTTAACTCTTTCCTCTCTTGTCTTGTCCTTGTAAACTCGCGACGTCTGTTTATTGGTGTGACGGGCGAAGAATCGGGAGTTGGTTGCTACATGCATGCATTTAAAGGTACGTTATGTATTACGGCAATATACGGTATTTATGACTTTTTTCGGCGTGTAAACATCCAGAAAACAAAATACATTTTCGAGTATACAGTCAGCAGAAAATGGATTTATCTCCGATTACTCCCCAGACACTGGTATAAGAGCCCGCCTTTCAAACTGATTAGGACGACCTTCCTCTCAGGATTTTACTACTTTCTCCTACTTCCCTTGGAAAATGCCAAGATTCGGAAACTGGATTGCTGTCGTCTTAAAACCAACACAGCATAACACAAAAATCATCGAGGATCTTCTCAACCCCTTTAAAGTGCAGACGTTCATAAAATTACAAGAGGGCATGCTATTTGCATCTGTGTCGACTACTAATTCGGTGTGGTTTCTTACCTCTGGTCATAAGCCTCAAGAAATTTCAGGTAAGGGGTAATACTATATGAAAATGGATAAAAAGAATTCCTATCAAATGTGGAAGTGCACAATCATGAAAGGGGATTTATCCCCTGTTCCCCCTAGTTATCACGCCTCTGCATCTGGTATAGGGTGATACTATCACCTATAATGTATAATAGTAATGTATTATTATTGTTATGGCAATTGCTCCATAATCTAGTGCACTAACGAATCGTGTCAGCTGCAACGCTTTTCAAACTGCTCATTTTGTCCATTAAAAAAGGAAATGGGTGGAAGCAGTGCTACTGTTAGTTCAAACACATTTTTGCCAAAACGAGGCAAAAATTGGGATCGTCTTGAAGGAATCGGGATTCCATACTTCATCCGAACCTACAATAATTTTCAATGTTGCATCCTAACCTAACCTAAATTACCAAATCGAAAGGACGCAGTAAGGAAAATTAACATAGGGATGCAGTAACAAATCCCAATTCCTTATTCGGACCTGCTAAAACGATACATTTCGCGTTTTGCCCATCGTAAAATGACACGATTTCTCCAGAAAAACGTCAGTCTACGTAAGAGGTAGCATGTTCGCGTAAGTATAAATATTTTAGTAGTGTAGTGTGTGTCGGAAAAATTGGCGGACGGCTAAAATGCTGAGTGCATCGTGACAAGTTAATTGTGACACTCCGTTGGAAAAGGAAAAGGAAGGAAACAAGCTTTTTCCATTGTTTTTCAAACGTCAATTAAACGTTCATTTTTATTGGAAAACCAAAAAAAGACGTGTAACATGGCATTTTAATAGCCTTTTGGAACACCCCTCAAAAACAGTTACCATTCAATGTTGGAAAGCATGTTACTTTTTTACCACCGAAACTTGGTCAATATTATCACCAAACGACTATGTAAATGTCAACCTTGAAAACAGTCTAAAAAACAGCAAGTTTTATTCTGGTTGTACAGAATCCAAGCTGTCCACCAGGGGGTAACTGCCGTTATTTGTACATACAATTCCATGTGAGACATTCAAGTTGCTGCTCACATCGGAGGTGCACATAGAACCCATAACAACAAAAGCTAAACTCACGGCGAATTGGCATACTGTTCCCCCTCGATTCCGCAGTCCCTCCTCTCTCATCTTGGTCAGGTTAGTATGTTTTTCGTACTCGGATCGCTTGAGACGCTGGGCCCACACGGTTACCCAGTTGCTTTATATTACTCTAATGAGCACAGCCTATCAACTGGAAAATGGCACACAATAAGACAGACACTTGCCTGTATCCTCTTATATTTTTGCAGCCTCGTCGACTCTCCGTCCGACCTCATCTTCTGCAGTAATGTCTTTAGCATTAGCCAGGAAGAAATATACCAACAAAGGGAGACACAAGCGAATAAAAATAAATGGCGCACCCGGACTATGATACATTATGCATAAAGTCGTCTGTACTCCGCATGTCGGAATACAAAAAGATTCAAACTTTGATACGATTTACCTCTTTCTCTCTACTTCACAAGGACTCACTCCATTCCCTATCATTACGAAATTGTAAGCCAGCAACTCTGTACGTACTTGTCTTTTCTTAAAACTTAAAAAAGCTCTTTCCTCTCTTTTCATGCTCACAATGTATCCCCTACCTAATAATGAAGTTGTCCTTGTCATGTTTTTTTATACTTGTTCAAGAGTCGACGAGAAAAGTTGACGCTAAGGCTCAGCTGGAATATGGAACTTTGGTATATATAATCCTATCTTGCAAATGTATTATGGTCCTTAGTCCTTATGTACTGTTAATAAACCGGTAAACCGATGTTAGAAGGTGCCCGGCTTAACAATTTAACTTTTATTATTATAGTTAAATAAATTTAGATTGCAATATGACCTTGGTCTATTATTTCCTGTCTCCCTCTCCCAGTAGGGGGATACAATTTTACTCAAAATCAATATATTTCCTTTGAATACATTTTATTCGGATTTTCTTACTTAGATGACGCTCCTGGCCCCCGTCAATATGTTTATTGACGTTGAAATCCCTGATAATGCAAGCGGATTGTTGAAAACCCCGTCTCAATTAGACGCAATGTGTTAAAGCTTTGGGTACAATAATATTTTACCCTTGAGTGACCCCTGGAGTTTGCACGAGTCAACTAAACTGTTTCGTACGCAAAGCGTACTTTTATACTTTTTGTAAAGCCTCAGCGGCCCAAGTTTATTTTATCATTTTATGCAAATTTAAAGCTGCGCTACCAAGTGCATTTTAGCGTATTCTAATCCTACTAGCTCATTTCATTGCGTTCTT
>JAHZNE010008251.1:0-15691 GCA_027744055.1 Callyntrura sp. NNG-2020
TCGCTGATGTTGCTCAGTGTGTGGGAGCGACACACCTAATAAAAAGATTCGAATTGCCTTAGGAGAGTAGGGATGACTCTACTTCGTATTCGTGATGAGAGACTTGCATCGTATAACTTTTAGCTGTGTATGTAGCTTGACAAGAAACGTGTAAACATCCCACAAAAATCATTCCGCATACTGGGACTGTGAATGTTTGCAACGCAACGCTGTGAAAATGTGTACTTGAGTTCAGATGTTTAAAAAGGATGATTGTATGTGAGCAATGTGCTTTGGCCGGAATAGCGAAATTGTAGCCGTAAGCAGAGTCGTTAAAACGGCGGCTCCAGCTTAGCGTGAGTATTTTCCCATTTAGGTTAACTGTGAGTTATATGAGATGGAAATCTAATTTAAACTGGAAAATTTAATAAGCGTGTTCACCGTCATGGGTCATAATCATAATATAATGTATGTGTAGCAATCAATAAGTTGATAGCGCTGCGTGTGTGCTCATCTTCATCTGCAATAAATTATATACTTTGTCCTATCATACAAATAATCGAAATCCCTCTAACATAATATGCAAAGGAAAGGAAAAGTAATAAAAGTAGGCGCTACATGAAATTAAAAAGTAGATGGAGCTATTATACAAATGTATGTAAAATGAGTGAAAACATTTTATTACAGCGAAAAGCATGCCATTATTTACTGAAACTATACAATTATGCTTTTGTTCAGCTATTATTAATCCAATATATTATTTTGCATCCCCTCAGGTATTCATTTTTATGAGACTTTTTAACCCATTAACCTAAAGGTTAGAAGAAGCATTTACGATGATGTGGAAAAACAATCTTAAGTGTTTTCTGATGGACGGACAGATGCTCATGCCAAGTATATAATGATGTTTGCGATATTCAATTAAAATTGAAATACTCATAACTCAACCCCTCATTACGTTATCATTATGTTATATGTTGTTATGTTATAATACTGTAACATTGTTTTCTGAGAGCCAACAAGGCTGGTTTATTGGTATACAAGTGTTTATTTCAGTGCCATAATGTCTAATCTATAAACGTACCGCCAAAGAAGTGATATTATTAAAATATTTCCCTACTTTGCTCCAGTCCCAGTAAATCATGCAACCATTCTATTCTAGCTATGACATGAGATCGGTTTTCATCGGTATGCTTCTCTGTATTATTCTCTACTCCATTTTAGTAGTAAGATGAATGACCAAATTATAACAGACAATTGTTTTCTGAGAGCCAACAAGGCTGGTTTATTGGTATACAAGTGTTTATTTCAGTGCCATAATGTCTAATCTATAAACGTACCGACAAAGAAGTGATATTATTAAAATATTTCCCTACTTTGCTCCAATTCCAGTAAATCATGCAACCATTCTAGCTATGACATGAGATAGGTTTTCATCGGTATGCTTCTCTGTATTATTCTCTACTCCATTTTAGTAGTAAGATGAATGACCAAATTATAACAGACAGGAACAACAAAAGCTGCTCAAAATTTGATCGATGTAGTTGTAATCGCTGCACGTGGATTGTTCTGTTCAACCAGGTGCTTATGTTTAACACCATTCCATTTCATCAAGGGAGAAAGACTGGTCCTTGGAACGACGTGCCATACCCCAGTGTCATAATAGTTGTAATCGCTGCACGTGGATTGTTCTGTTCAACCAGGTGCTTATGTTTAACACCATTCCATTTCATCAAGGGAGAAAGACTGGTCCTTGGAACGACGTGCCATACCCCAGTCCCAGTGTCATATATGATGTGCTTTATACTCTTGAGCAAGTTTATAGGCACCATATCGGTTGTAAAGGTATTATTAAGCATTTGCAATAGCTCCTCTTAGAATATTTGAAGTCTACTCGTCTTTCTCGATTCAGCTATCAACTGAAGTGCTTACTAATGACGGTTTCTTATCTCCAAGAATTCCTGACAGGAATTTAAAATGGTTTGGCTGCAGCGTGTAGGCAAATGCGAATACCTACAAAATTTGTCATTCATTAGAGCCTCTTCCGAGTAGTGTTTTCGTGGTTGCCTATAGAACTTACCGTACTTTCCCTACCTGCCGACCTCCGACAGTGTTTATCGTGGTTTTGGGTTGCACCCATTTTAGGATGATGTAATAAATGCCAAGTTTCTCCATATAAACCCTGCAATCTGTCGTAAAACATTGTAGTTCTTTTGCTTTTACTCCATGCAAGCATGCGTAAAGTCATGGTATACCTATATTTGAGAAGACAGGAACCAACTAACCAACAAACCGTTGTAAACTTTTCAAAGAAGGTTCACTTACCAATACTTTAACTAAATGAAAAAAATTACGGAACTGCAGGAGTTTATTCAAAATAATGACAAAAAACGGATTCTTGAGGTGATGCATAAAAATATCAATTAGCAGATGAGAATGTTACTGTTTTACTGATGACTTGAGGAGTATGATTGTTTGATGTTGGCGGCCGGACGTTATTAACAGACCAAAGGACAAATTGAATAATATATTTAAAGTCCGAATATGTACAAAGGAATACTGTTTGTTTTTGTAACTGTAAACTATACATATCTACCGGTCTGAATAGTTTGATCGGTTTTAGTTCCAGAAAATACAAAAGAAAGTTATTTACAACGAGCAACAAACGTCCCTCCAAACGATATACCAGCCCCTGAGTGGTATATGGCTCTGCTATACAACGACATTATTGGTGGTTGGAAGTATAAAATTATAAGATGTTTTTATGCAGTAAATAAGTAGTTTTAACCGAGCCAGACACATATTTTTTGCAGAATCAAAACAATGTTTCCNTATTGGTGGTTGGAAGTATAAAATTATAAGATGTTTTTATGCAGTAAATAAGTAGTTTTAACCGAGCCAGACACATATTTTTTGCAGAATCAAAACAATGTTTCCCCATTTGGAAGTCTACCAAGATAATATGTAATAAACTGTGTGAGAGACAAACAAAAGCAAGAAAGTGCAAAGGATTTGTTAACATTATCTACTTTTCACGACATAAATATCTTTCATTTATAATCCTGCAACGATTTCTCTTTCGTTCCAAGTTTCTGCTCTCCTGCTCCAAGACGTCATCCCTTGTTAAAGGAGGACGAGGGAACTTATGAGTTTGACCGTCCCACTCCATGTCTCATATGGCACTGAAAAGAAGAAAAAGAAGCAGACGTATGATCTCTAGCGAAAGGATCCTCCCAATATGTGTTTTCTTGTAAAATGGTATAAGAGCAATAATCCACAGGTACTTATCGGACACTTTAGTGAGCTTCTGTATTGTATTTTTACCCATCTAAGATATTTGTATACCAAGAAATTATATATTTCGAAAAGTAGATATATGAAATAACGTAAATAAATTTCAAATGCTTCATTTATTTCATATATTATATTTCTTATATCATTTTCATCATTTCAAAACATCATTTTACACTTAATTTTTTTAGTCACATGAAAAATTATAGCTACTTGCTTACCCACATTGCTATTGAAAAAAGAAACGAATTATAGTCGAATCGTTCGCTGTACCTGTGTCTATGTATAGATGCTATAGAAGGCAGCATTGATTAGAAGTCCTGTTACTCCTGTTATAGAATGAGCACTACACGATCATTGAGCATAAATTGAAAAGTACCGAATAACGAATAAAAGTTTGAATTGATTGAACATGATCTTGTATTGACGCAATTAACATAATGAACAGCATCATAGCCTACGCAAAGGAAAAAATTAACGACCCTATAACAAGAAACCTTTTTTTGTTTTTCATTTAACTCGTCTCGGGTATGTAGGTACCTTGATTTTCTTCAACCCTAATTACTAAAGTGGATACATGCTTAAATATCGTTACTTAATTGACAGAAAATTTCTTGCTGTTACATGCTTGCATGCATTTTATGCATGTGTATGTATGACAAACTGTTACTATATTCCATGTTTGCAGCAAGTCATGGTTAATGGAATGGAATATCTTATCTATGCGCTGTATTTTACAAGGCAAAATTTACATTTTTAAATATAATGCCCAGATAATGAATGATCAGCCTCAAGGAAATTCTCAGAATTTCAATTTTCTTAGTGTTGTAAAATGCTTAAATGGCCAGAGGGTATCTTATAAGAGTGTTTAAATAGAAAAGAAAGTGAGCCAATGTCGTTTCTTTAATTTCGTACTTCGTATGCTCACAAGTACCACACTTGCTCTGCAAACTGCATTATAACATAATCCAACATTCGAGCTGAGCTGGTATGTCTTGCTTAATCAAATTTTTGTTATTCAAATTACGTGTTTTCTTTGATTACGTGTTTTCGTTCACACAAAGAACCTATCGGTCCTAAGGACTTTCAATATATAGGTTGATTTTCACATAATATTGGCATTCACCAGAGTTAGGGAATGACTCTTTTATTTCAAAAAATGTACACAAAGAGTAACATTTTGATTACCTTCATTCACAACAAAGGAAATGGTCTCCAGACGCATACTAAATGAAAGTATTGCATAGGTGAACGAACTGAACATTAGAACTTACGAAATAAAAACAGATGTTAGTGCTAAATTCGATCTCGCTACAATCTATTACTTCATCTCGTAAATAAAACAGCGAAAGCGGACCTTCTGCTATCAGTAGAAATAAGCTGTACTTGATAATGTAACCAAAATAAACATGATGAAACGAGTGTTTACAAATATGCTACAAAAAGTTACTCACGAAATCTGTTTAGGCCATCATCTTGATGTAAAAATTACAATCTTCATCTTTTAAGCAATGTCCAATGCCTTATTGTCACCTATGCAAATGTTTCACATGATATACATTCTTGTTTACGTAGCTGGAGCACAAGGTAAGTACTGTTATTTCTTCAATATCCGCAAAAAATGGAGGTTCATGACTTTTCGTCAGGCATATATGTATATATCGCCGCTACAACACAGACCAAATCAAAACTACCTGAACAAGAGAAATTCTAGAAGACAAGAAACCGAAAGAAAGTAAGTAAATTCAATAAAAAAACTCGTAAAAAATAAGCTCCAAGTTTTTATTGCTAATTTTTTACAAGCATTAAAAGGCACCTGATACATTTGCCACTGCCAGAATAAATTTTCTTACAGTTACACCATTATCATATGACGTTATCATTTACGTTGAAAGCCCAATCTCAAATATATTTGAAATTTCCACGAAAGCGAGGTCGTAAAGTTGCCTACGTACTATACGTTGTACGTGTACGTCAGCATTTTCCAATACGGCCAAAAGTTAAAAATGTTAAGCTTATATTTAAAGGCGCCTGGTTATAAAACCTGCAAAAATATGCATTTCCTACATGTTCTAAGAGCCCTTTTGGCATTTTTAATCTTTTCTTGATGCGCAATATATCCTTTTCAATAGATTGTATGATATGACACATTGTATTTACAATGTTACTTACTACTTCCTGTACCGTATAAACTGCAACATTTAACACAGAACACGCCTATATTCTGAGTTCTCAACGAAAAGTTGTCAGACCATTTTCATAACAGCCGTGTAAATTTTTGGCAAAATTAACGTTCCCTAAAGAATAGACTTCTTACCTAATATATGTGCTAATAGCGATCATGTCACACTTCTGAACCATCATTTATCTTTTCTGTCAAATACACTTGCTTCAAAACATTTCCCTTCCTTCTACTTGTCCTACCAGTTTTTGTGCTTTTGAAGTCGTTTATGTGCATGTATCTTGTACCGTTTACACAGTTTAAAATTACAACTCGCGATGCGAATAGATGAGTCACTTGTATACTTCCTATAAAAGGTGTATTTTTCAAAATAGGAAATGCGTGCGTGGTGTAATGCACACTGCAGACGCTCAATGTATTAACAAAGTTGTGAAGCTTACGACGTTATGAAAAGTGAGAGCCAACTTTTACCTATTTGCCAATAATTTGCAGTACCTACGGAACAAAAACGTAAGTGCATGTTTTTATGGTAAAAATCAAAATCTATGCACCTTCTGCGTTGCCGCTAAATTGCCCAAAGGTGCGTATATTACATATATACCCTCATGCATTCAATATACGTCATTACACCAATTGACACTATATCGATGCGTTTATGCGTCGTCGACTACACAAACAGCATTCAACAGTGAATAATAATGATATTGAGTTTTGCCGTTATATCCTATCATTTTCGTAAGTAGCCGCTTCCCATGGTTAACTGAGTCATTTGTATTTCACTCGTTTGCCAAAAGTGAGAGGTGTGTGTTGAGCGATCAGATCCACTTTGTCATGTGTCAACTAGCAGTAGGCAATTTGCCCCAATCGTTGTATAAGCTACGATTCAGCGTCAGCGTGTCAGAAAATACAATGATTACTACCAAATTTTGTGCATCCCAAATCTTGTAATACTGGTTTAGCCGTGTCTGTCGAGAATTGTTCTATTAAATTTGAATAAATTTTCTTGTGTTCCTTATTTGCAATAATAAACAAACTTGTACTTTGAATCGACGACCTCATTCCCATTACCGTCAACAAAAGCAGTTATTATGAAACTAAAAAGCAGTTTTGTCAATAATAGCTGGAAAGTCTACTTTGTTGTGTTTACTTGTGTAGACATTCTCAAAAATTCAGGTAAACCGTGCCATGCATATTATGTGAATTTATTATTTTTCGTTCTACACGGCAATGCAATTTGGCAGTAAGGATGTATCGTGATGCAGTTGCAGACAATGTTTTAAAAAGTTTCTTTGTGTGCACGTGCTGTATACGTATAATCAGTGTTTGTTTTGTTTTTTTTTAAATATGTTTTCTCTTTCTAAACTGCATCTCATGTGAACCCAAACCAACTTTTACATTAAACCTCAAACAACACCTATCGACTAATTAATTTATTCAATTGTTGTTCACATATGCAACCACTAACTTGTTTGGTCATTAAAGCTGGCTTAAATATAAATGATAGTTGCGCATTAAAAGTCAGTTTCTCATGAGCCCAGCCACACGTAAAAAAATGTGCGACACGTGCGATCATTCCTTTGCGCCAACAAAACAAAATTTTCCTATACATTAAAACGAAATACTAAAACCCTTTCACGGAGGTTAAGTTTTAAACTGTCCAAAGCATGGTTGATGCATTTACAGTTCAGCAGATAGCTCACAGTCCCATTTATTACGGGTGAAATATAATTAATGTTGTGTCTTTCTTTTATTCTGGATAAACTATATAGATGTGCTGGCCATTACCAAAAATAAATTCCAGTCTAAAACCCAATTTCCGGCACCCTCTGTACCGCGTAGAAATGGTACTTCACCAACAAATTCCGCACCTGGAAAGGGGATACCAAGCCGCCTTCTCTCTGAAATCCGATCGTTAGACAACAAGTTATTGTGTTTTCCCAAACTCCTTTGTACAATTTATCAAGATGACTCTATCACCAAACGCGTTGCTTCCCTTAACGCAACAGAGTTGGGAGTTGCCTACATTAAACTTTTGAAAGCAGTCCACTACACGTCACCAACTATGTCAGCAGCGAAGACAAAAGCGTAAGCTAACTTTTATGTTTCCCCGTCCCGTAGTTGCCTTCCTTTCCAGCTAAGTTAGATTTTTAGGTTGCACTCCACTCCACTTTGTCTACTGGATTTATACTTCACATGCCATACTTTGTGTGCATATTTAGAGTACACATGCAGTGTGTTATAGGGAGTTGGGAAAGAAAAATATGGAGTAAACATGCAGAAAAAGCCTTCCGGGCTGTATTTCTCATTAAGTTAAGGGACGGTTTTATCTTTGTTACTCAACATAATGTGCAGTGAAATTGGCACTACATGTATTCAGGATTTTTTGAATATATCACAAAAAGTAGTGCTTCTCCGTTTTTCTAACGGGAACTTTATGTAACTGGAAACGAGCTTTTCACTCTATTTGACAGCCGACAGATGCTCTCTGGGTCAATTAGCGAATGAGATTGGAATTAGGTGGAGAGCCGTAGTGTAGCATAATAAATCATCTCATTAATCATGTTGGCAAAGACGAATGTACAATTGAATATTATCGTACGGAAAATTTAATTTAAAAACCTATGGATGATTCGACTCCTGCAAATTTAATCAAGGCTTTGCAGCTTTTTGGCCATTACGAGCAGTGTAAAATATGAGATGTGATAAAAAACTGGCCTTGGCATGTCAGGGAATCTCATTTGTGCCTGACCAAAAATATTTCAATAAATGCAGAAAATAAATTATCTTCCTCCAACTTTTTAATATTTCGGATCACCACACGATTTTTCAAATCAACAACTACCCCAAATCAACTACAACTCCCTCGTGAAACTTTTACACAGTGACTGTCACATTTACCTTACCGTTATTGGGAATATTGTTTTTCAAACCTTATGACCTGAAGCGACTTAATGTGACGAACAACCACGTTGAGAGTTGAAAAAATTCTGCAACCTTGCTTTTTTAACATGAGTTAAACATTTAACATACAACAGGTCATTTTGTTTTAAACTATCGGGTAATATATTTTGTTCTACTTGCAGCCGAGCAAAAGTGAAGCAGCCAATTATTCAATTTTTTCAAATACCGACTGGGATAATCCAATCATCAACTTACGCTGGAAGAAACGATCATTCTGCTGATAGCTCGGAAGATTATCCGTATCGGCTAAGATCTCCAATTAAAGGGACTTATGGGTCTGACAGTGTTGATGGTGATGACTTTAGTTTGGAATCCGAAAATCCCCTGGGACATGATGAGGAAGAGAGAGAGTTTCTTAGAGAGAAGTTAGAGATATCGCAAATGATGCAAGACTCAAAAGAGGAGGATGCAGCGGAACATCAAGACGATTCATCTGGTAGTTTCGGTTCGACTTTCCTTAAAACATTTCTACCATTCATGGGCTCCAGATCTATTAGAGATGAGCATTATAGCAAAACCAGAATGGGTCGTTCTTTCCAGCAAAAGGGAAGAAGGAAAAGTGCTCCGGTAATTAAGCAACGCGAAATTGAAGGAGGAAGAAAGTCTCGCCGTAATCAACCTGGTGTCCCACAGGTAATACTAAGTGTAATTAAAACAACATTAATTCACTTATAGTGCAACCAAAGAATGGTCTCTGTAAAAACCAAGTAGCAACTTTGTTCATTTAGTTTGTAGTTGGTTGAGAGTGCTTTAAAGGGAGTTTACAAGATGTTTCATGGTATTTTCCAATTTCTCCTAGGATCCATTCTGGAGGGCTGTGAACTTGTGGAGGAAATTGAAGAACAGGAACCAGTGTCGAGATATGTATAAAACGTGTCCCTTTGAAGCTTGGGAAATTGTGAGAATGCTAGACTTGGTAAAGGAACAGTCCAAGATTTTGTCAACATATCTGAAAATTACTGTTGACAATGTTAAACCTGCCTCTCTAAAACATTGATGCTTTCAAGTTAGTATAAGCAGAGATACGCTGATGATGCGTGATTTTATGTCGTTTGAGTCAAAGTTTTTACACAGCAGCACAACCAAATACGTTTGAGTAAGCACACAGTTCGTAGTGAAAGCACGTGCTTTACTGTGGCTTTGTCGGTTCGTAGCATTCACATCTGAGGAAAGCTAAAGTTCACAAAGTTCAAATTAGAGGAATTTTCTGTGCAAGCTATATTTAATGCGAGACCAGTTACGGTTGTTGGATAGTCATATAATACCTTATAAAGATCTCTTGGTAGACAAAACTTTCTGTTTTATAGTTTACCTGATCACAAGAATAAAAAGTTATTCTTATGGTCGGGGCGTGGTATCCCAATGTCTCAGAGACCTTGTGAGTTCAAACTACAGCTAAATCCCACGTTAGCTGGTGAGCCCCTTCTAGTATAATTATTAATGTAACCACAAATGTCTTAAGACGATGTTACGAAACCGCAAAAACAAAGTGCCCCTTTCGGCCATGAAATGCTTCTTCCAAACTGTTTTAGACATATCGTAAGTATATAACAGGGGTTTATACATACTATTGTTTGGCTATGTGTCAACATGAAAGCTAGTGATCATTATGTACATAAATTTTGCCAAAATCATATTTGACAGTTGTGTAGTGTAGTGCAACGTTTGAATTTATTTATGTACCACCATTCAAATTATATTGTTAATTTAATAATTTTGTATAAAATATGACAGTGTATTTTGGTTATCATTATTACAATTTTTTATTGTTGCTATTATAAAACAGTCTCAAATGTTCCTTATTATTTATTTGATAACTCGCGTAGTTGCTGATTGCACGTTTTGACCATGACCATTGAAGGAATGTTACGGGAACCTCCAGCGATATCCTTATGCTTCGTCCCACTTATTTATAATGACTCGTTGACATTTTTCATGTATAAAACCTTTTCAACGCTCATATTGCTTTCCAGTCACGACTAAATTTCCGTTTGGCTGAAGAGATCGTGCATCCTTCTTACCCTACCGTTTTGCCGGTATTAGACACAAACGAATATGCCGCATGTATGAAAGTTTGTCGTTCATCGTTCTTTGGCCGTTCCTTTCTCATTTTCCTCTTCCTGTCTTATAGTAAGCTGCATCATTGTGCATGCTCAACAAGTTCGGCAAACAAATGTATAAGGTCACCAAATCGTGTTGAACGAGGAAATTTCATTACTTCCTCCTTCTCATGTTCCTCCGTAGCTCATATCGTATATAAAACACAATATTACAATTTGCAATGCCTCCACGTTATACCCTGTGCACATACATAAATGAAGGCATGTCAACACTGACTGGTCTGTCGTGACTGGAAGTTGTATCATTACGAAATTCTCTGTCTGTTCCCTTTCCATACTCTCAGTCAGTAAAATATCTCACGAGGGATTGGTCTTGAGAATTTGTTTTCACTAGACCAAATCCAAATCCTTTTCGTATACCTAGTTCCATCCAGTGCATCGTGGCCAGGATTAAATCTTGAATAACATCGTATTGTCAGCTCTGACGTTTCACAAATCTCCTTGAATGGTTCAATGGTTGAATACGTTTTTTGACTAATGATCCCTTCATAGACAGTTCCGTTGAATACTCATTTTTTACACCAGAAATTTGTCCGGATAAAATCACTTTTTAATCCTTACCGCTTATTCAACCTTGTCCATGATGCTGTTCATGAGCACGTTTGATTAGTCCTTCACCTTGCTGACGATGAGCACCAATGTTATAAAAACAGCGTGTTAAAATGATCTCTAGCTGTAGGATTCCAGTTCCAAGTATTGGGGTATAAAAATTGGCAATTTGAAAAATACAATTACTTTCGCTCGTGATGAGTTGGAACGTAATGTTGACGTCATTATATAGTTATGGATAAAAAAAATATATACAATATATATATACCAAGTTCTATTAATTTTAGGCCTTGCGGTTACATGACGTCCATAGTGGAGTTTTTCACCAAGCTAATGGCTACATTTTTCAAAATTTCAGCAACTTCTAAACGATATTCCCATTATGAGTGAAAGCGAAATATAATGGCCTATTATTGAAGGCAGCTCGTTTGTGCCATGAGGACATTTTAGTTTCAGCACCACCACAATGTGATGGTGTAAGTGATAGGAGGATGTGTATCAGCAATGTGAATGGGAAACCACACAATATAGCCTCATATTTCCTGTAATAAGTGGCTTGGCTTGTGTACTTCCCAGGGTTGACGCTATATTTGTCTACATGAACGTAGAAAGAACCTATGGCACCATTGTTGTAAGTACCCCCTTATGCAATATTTTAAAGATTGTACAAAATGAGTGCTCTTGAATTTTTAAAGGTAGTCATAAAATTTAGAAATGAACAAGCATTTACTAACAGTTCCAAACCTAGCCGAGTTGTTGTATAGGGCATTGTTAGGACAGATGTGTGTGTTATATGTAATTTTAAAGCATGAAAGTAAACAGTTTCAAAATTAAGTAGGCATATTATTCTTTCCCCAATAAACTGGTGGTTACCTATGCATCACTTGCCAAACTCATTTCAGTAAGGAGGTTAAAGCGGTAGTCAAAATGTCTGTATTATTATTACTACACACACTACCCTACTTTCAAGGCAGAGAGCCCCGCCAGTCGTTTGAAATTAGATCGCGCATTATGCGCCCATTTCCATTATTATTACAGCAGAGTCGCAAGCGTTTCCGTTGGAGAATATTAACGAACTCTACAAGTCAGAAAGCTCGTTTTCTCTCAATGGCAGGGCTGAGCTGTATACTCCTCGGTGTAAGCTGTGTGTAGAGTGTGTTTATGAACCTTGTGAAAATGAAGTTTATGCTCTTCTAAACATTTATCTACGAACAACGGGAAACGGGGAGTAGGAAGTAAAAGAAGAATTGAGAAAAGATGATGAGGAGACAACTCATAATGTGTATATTAACGTACAACACTTTTGTGACAGCCGTTGACTAAAAGCTGAATGAATGTAATAACAGTTAAGTTAGTAGACTATCGAGTTTGGAGGGGAAGAAAGAAGCCTAGCCGTACACATGTGATGACTGACTCGAATGTTACAATTCTGCTTTTGCTAATATGACTAGAGCTATGAAGTATGAGTTTGGGGGCTCTAGAGGGAGATAGAAATCCAATGTAGGAGAAGCGAAGGGAAAGTGAAATTTCTTCTGAATTATGTATCAAGTGCATAAAAAGATCTCGAAAAGTTTCTCATTGTATTCTACCGTAAAAATGTCAGAAAGCACTTGAGTAGGCCACAAAGAGGAGAACGTTAAAAAGAAGACATATTATCATTTTTGTTTGCGAGTTACACAGAGCAATAACTTCATATATGTACTTTTTACTCATCAATGCCCGGCTGTACAATAGCAGATTCCGAGAGCATTAAATTCAGCCCAGAGACGTTTTCTACTGGGAAATAATAATAAAAATAACATCCAAAATGGAGCATTTCCTTTATTGCTTTTGTATCTACATGTGAACAGTTGTAGTAATAACAATCCGCAAAAAGTTGTTATCTTCAAGTTTCACAGGAAAATATCGTATTACTCACTTTTAGATTGGTAATTTACCGGAGAGGAAAACATTACTTTCAAACGTATTATGTAAAGTAATATAACGGTTAGCATTTATGTTAAGATTTTTTAGCCCATTAATTCCATCTGATTCTTCAAGGAACGGTGAAGAGCACGTCCTCAGGCAGGAACTTGCGTAATGCTTGTAAGAACCCTTCCAGGGCTTTTACCTAAGACGTACGGAAAACAATGTTGAGGACGATTGTATAAAGAATTGGACATCCGTGGAATAAAAGCACAGGATTTTTTTTGCTCTCTCGCTCAGTAGCTTGCCACGTAACTCTCTATTCAAGAACACAGGATTATTTTTACTCTAAAGTTTTCATTTTATTTATGGTTTGATTCCACAAAGCATGAACTCTACCGTCGTCGTGAACGATATTTTCCACGTTGCTGAATTCTAAAGGTATTTCTCCCGGAGACAGCAATATCTGTACGCTTTTCCTGAAATTTTCCCCAGCCATTACTACTAGAAGTAGATATACGTTTCTCTGCCTGAGCTGGAGTTCTAGATGCGACTATATGAACTATAATACACTTCACATTTTTACGTAGACTAGAGAGGCCAGTATGTACATAGTTATCGAGTTCTGTAAAATGTCTATACTAAATGAAGGGTTAACTGCTTACTGTTGAAAAGTACACAATATATGTACTAACAAAGTACCTATTTGCTCCCTTACTGTATCGTCGTTATTACATGTAGTCCTCCGTCGTCTCCAAACACATTGCATCATTGTCGTGCTCGTCGTGCTTTTCAAAAGTTGATACAGTTGAAAAACGGTTATGCTTAAATTTTGAGTGCCTTTTTGGTTGGTGTGTGTGTGTGTGCACATAACAAACTACTTTCATTTTCAACTTATATTTCATGTGTTATTGCTATCATGGTTAAACATTCATTGCTGACAGAGAAAAAACTGTGGGGTATAGAGGACTACGTAATAGACAGTAATTGTAATACCAAGTTTTCTCGTCTTTTCCTCTCCTCTCAAACGTTTATATATTACCTTGCAAAATGAATCTTGAAGGAAGAAGGGAACAGGGCTTATAAACAAGGCCATTTTGAAAGACATGCACACAATGCAAAAATACGACAAAATGGGTGAGTTGGTGGATCCTTTTTCTAGGGAAATCTTTGCTCGCTTGTTTACTGCATTCCTGTTTTCCTACTTGGTCGTCCTAGCCGTTAGTACACATACCAGGCTAGATCCTAAAACAGAAAGATTTTTGGCCAGAGATGTTCACGTTTCCCTCTGTTTTGTTTGCTATGTACGTTTGTGTGAAACCTTTGTCTTGGAAAAAACAGTTCAGTTTCGTTCTTACATTACAATTTCTTTTCCTACCTTCTAACAATAATTCCTTGTACCGTACCATAGAGAGTAATAGCAATAATGATGATAGCGTATAAAAAATGGCCAGAGATGCTTTCTGACTTGTACTTCGTAGATTTGAAACAAAGAAAGGTGAAAGAAAAGTGAAGAAAGAAACGTAGATCATTCTGCCTGGACTGAAGGATATTGGGAATTATTAGCTAGCATGAGATACTTGTTTGTTTTGTACGAAACTAGCAAGACAAGAGCTCTCTTACATTTTTCTTTTTCTAGAATACTGGGCGTTTTGCTGGTTTCCTTTAGAAGTTTCTCCTTTCACTGCCGTGGATCGTTCCGTTTCTCCTACTAAAATATTTTAATACATAAAAATTCATTTCAATACACTCTATACTTCCAGTATCTCTGCACTTGCAAAAACAAAAATAACAATAAGGCGTGTGTACGTACACATCGGTTACGTAATAATACACAAAACACAAACTTATGCGCAAATTCATCCGTGTAGCTTTTTTTAAATGTACCAGCATACCAGCAGGAGGAGATACGTAGTAAGCAATTTCGCTTTCCAGGAATTTGAATGTACATTTATTGTAGAGGACAAGTTCGTTTTCACAGTGAAAGCATGAGATTCATGGGTTGCCCTGTGCAGTTATGTCTCCAAAAGTTGCATGAAATGTGCTGAGGGCATATACCCAGGACCCCAAGAACAAGTTATTATATCTGCATGGAGGAAGCTGGAACAGTCTTTCAGTGTGACTGACGCCTACCAAATAAGACCATAAGTGGCTCATGATATGATGTCGCTGAATGCTGCGCTGATACACTATTTTGTGTCCTTTGGAGCATCGAAAAAAATCAGCAAAGGCATCCTAGCGAAATAATAAAAGTAGCATGATGCGGAGGAACCGTTATCAAGATATATGATTCATTGAATTGCCTACGCGCAGCATTCCATCCAGTTTTAATATATTGTATCGTATAATATTATATACTTTTGTATATACCTTCAGCTCAAAAGGCAATTTTTTCGGTGCGCTCTCACAGTTTTTTTCCACAACAAGGGAGTAAACGGAAGTACAAGTCGTTTGTTCATGATGCTGCGAGGAAAACTTTAAAAAGATGGGTAACAGTGAAATATTTGATAGCACTACTGGCAAAGAAAAATAAAAATAATAATAAATAGCTCTATTTAGGATCTTACGGGATCAGGACGCTTGGGATTCATTGGGAAGACACGGGAGGTGGTGTCATGATCAAATGTAATTTACATGGTCGTGCATCACAACATGAAGCATTTATTAAGCACATATTATCGGTGTGAAGTTTTCCCCGCTGAAA
>JAHZNE010008252.1:0-10075 GCA_027744055.1 Callyntrura sp. NNG-2020
ATGTAGGCCTAGTCTTATTTTATATGATGGTGTTAATTGTATACCATCAGTCATGCACAAGAAATGTAGGAAAGAGAGATAAGATAATTTCATTCTCATATGATACGGACATAATTTAATAATTAGGATCGTATAATCGTATAAATGCGTTAAGTTTTGTCAGAACCTCTATCCATTCTGATGCCACGTCTATGACCTTTAGATTATAAAACAATGATTACTGATTCATGAGTCCCATACTTCAGCCTGTAAGCCCTGATTACTGATTAATGTTTAATGTTCTACAGTTTGTGTATCCATAAGAACTGATTAATGATTACAGACCATTAGTCTTTAAAGCCATGATTATAGAATACGGATTGGTAATTTTGATATGGAATCCTTGTAAAAACTATAAATAGCTTGTAAAACCCTTCATACGTACATAGTTTTTTAAAGCATAAAATGAAATATTTACCCACTTAAAAACATATTCACAGCCCCAAAAAGTATATGTTGAAAGGTCTTATTTATTAATATTGTTCATATAATGTTTTATTGAATTCATATGCTATACTGTTTTCATTTTTATGCAATGCTTGTAAATATATTGAGCAATTACTTCAGTAATATACAGTTAACAAATTCTGTAATATAGATTATGTTACTTTATTTTAACCCATGCATTCCCTACAAAATAACATGGTACACCAAGATGAGGCAATGCACTATTGAAAGAAAATATCAAACTCTGTTGCTTTATGCATATCCAGATACACAACCAGTTCCATCAGAAACTAAAAATTCTTCAGTTTTGTCATTTTTAATAACAAATCTGTGAGTGGTAAGTCGCAATTCTATGGTCCAGCGATACAGGGCATCATTACAAAAAGCATTCACATATGGAAATGTGGAAGCCTGGTTGTTTATTCTGCCCGACCCTAATCCTTTTATTAGATACCCATTGGACAAAATGTTTCTGATTCTATAGCCTTGTGGAATTTCATCAGTATCTATTTCCCACAAAGTGCCAGGATCCTCATTGATAGAAGTTTCCACGAAATGCTCCACAACGCCAACTCCATCCATGCTNGAAATGCTCCACAACGCCAACTCCATCCATGCTGCAGTCATCCGCCCTTGCCTTTAGATACAAACCGTTTTCATAGCTTTTTAGGGTAAAGTTTAGAAGAGAGTTGGGGCCTATAGAACAAGCGAAATGAAAATGAGGACTGTGGCATAATACAAATTGTGTTTTGTAAAATCAGTATTTAGAAAGCAATTGTTGACATAAACATGGAATATAAATGCAAATTAATTTCTTTCAAATTTACATAATTTTGTTTACCCAGTTGTAGTTTGGAACCGTCCGCCGATTGCCGTAGCCAGCAAACAGAAACCGAAATGGCTAAAACCCAACACACTTGCGTGACTTTCATTGTTACTGTGTCTAGATCTATTTCAGACTGGTGGGTTATATCCGTATTTTCAACTTGTTGGCGTATTGAAGTCCATTGAAGCAGATAAACAAATTTGTTATCTTTTATTTGTTATCAGAAAAATGCAGTTCATAAGTCTATGTCTTCACATACATATCATCGTCATTATGGTAGGTAAAAATAGACCGTCAGGACGTAATCCGTCATTTTTCAAGCTTTTTAAAAACTTAGCGTTGATAGACAATTTTTCTGATGCTGTGCGTATTGTACCCAAAACAGTGATGTGTGTATTCCGCTCACGAAACGGCGAGTAATGTCCCTTACCCCAGATTTATATGTTTTACATGACTCCATGCCCTGTCACAGTTACCTTTACTAATTTTGTAGTGATGTATGATTATGGTTATTCAGTTGTTATGTTCATCCTTTAGGTGAAGTTTGAGCAACAATGATTAGTGCAATGCTAAAATAGTTTAGGGGGGCAGGAGATCATAAGGACGAGCGATGCATATTTTATCACTTTCTCAGAACCTAATCAATTTAGTATGTACATGTATGCAAATTAGTGTAATTTAATATATATATTCTCTCAACTCTAATCAATTGAACCCTGAGCTGCATGGACAGCACGAGCACGACAAAATCACACAATTTAAGATAAGTCAATAAGGTGAGGTTTACATTACTTTTGTGGAGTTGAAACGAATTCGGAAACGAGTACAATTACCCGTCTTACTCATACATATTCAAATATTTTCATTAATACCAATTGAATAAATTTACACAGCACTACAAGACGATTACGACGTTTTACGTAACTATTATCATTGTAAACATTATTCCTTAGCAAGCATATCAAAATGAAACATTTATGAATGGCGTAACGTCACTAACCTTTTACTGTATATTTTGATTACTTTCCATGTTGTGAAATTATCATTGACATAGTAAGAATGAGATCATCAACTTCACTTTAAGAATTATACAATATTATTCGTCAATTATTCTAACAGAAGCAAATATTACATGTTCAATGTCAAAATTATTTAAGCCAAGTTTTTATTTATGCTGTAATGACGCACCACGTTTTTAAGTCCTTCTAAATAACACGAAATCTGAGCATCGTAACAGTTACGTCCACGTCAACTATGATGCAAATCTCGCAATATTAAATGAAGTATATTGCTGCTCTAACAATATCTAATAAATCCATAAAAACGTGAAACTTTAATGCTGCAGTTAAGGTGAGAATGAGTGCATATTTCTGCCTTTTAGCGCACACTTTCTGTGAAAGGTTTAAGGATCAAATTGAAACGATAAGATAAGAAATGATAGATAGTATATCTAGGCAACTGCCTCGTGAATCAGGAACGTCTGCAGTATCTGAACTTGTTGCTTGACATTGAAACTTCATTTATGTCAGCAGAATAACCAAAAAATGTGAATTTCCTGTGAATCGTTGTGAATATTAACCTCCGGCAAATAGATTCATTTAACAAAAAAGTATATTTTTATTTGCCTGCAGGAAGCTATTACAAACTCGTTTTGAAAATACCAACGAAAGGAGTACCATGTCGGAAGAAGCTGACTTTGAGGTAACTTGCCCCATCTGCTTTGAAACTCCCAACGATGAAATCTACCAGTGCGTCAACGGGCACATTATTTGCCACTCGTGCTCCAAAAACCTCAAAGACTGTCCACAGTGTCGAGAGCCTTACGGAACGAAGAAGATTCGCGTTCGAGCCCTAGAAGAAGTCTTAAGTACCCGGCATGTAGATTGTCCCAACAAATTGTTTGGTTGCGACGAAATCATGCGACGAAAAGAAGTGATCTCGCATCTGAAGGACTGCGCATTCGGGTATGCACCACTTATTACCACTTTTTGTAAACAATATGAATCGTAAATCATGATGACTCTTTTTCAGCGGAAGTAAAGTACAACTGTGTAAACACATGGGATACTCTTGCGATTTTGTAACCGACGCTAGAAACACGCAGGATGCAATCCTGCATCTGGAGAACTTGCATAGAGTCATAAAAATGACATCCAGTTATGGCACAATACAGCTAATTGATTTCATGTCAACGGACATACACACATCAAGTATTTGGACTCCTTACATTTGCAAAAATGGCACCTCAGAATTTTTGATTTTTGCAAAATTTGACAGTGCAAAAATGCTATCATTAAACTGCATCTATCTCGGAAATGATTCGACTTTGGGGGATGACTTGATTGCTACATTTTCCATATTTACTGACAAGGTAACTTATGTAAATGTTTACTTGGTATGTAATCTGTGAACACAATTTATAAAAAAAAGAGTTGTAATTCTTGTTTAGACAATATTCTAGTACTCAGAATATCAAAATATAATTTTCGAAATACACACTTTTCGCAGAAGCGTTTACTGGAATATACGCTGACCCCTGTAGAGCTCATGGACGTGAAGGATTATTGTGAAGATCCTCCTTGTCAACTTTCAGTAGATATGCTGCGAAAGAATTACACCACGAATTCATGTTTGGAATTTGTTGTATCCATTCAATCTGATGAAGATAAGAGAAGTAAAAGACTTACTGTGCGTGATGATGATTTCAAGTGGCCGGCATTCTGCGAAACTAAATTGGAGCATGGTACGATGCAAAAAATATCATTTGCTTATGTTACAATTTTTGTTGCACTGCAAAGTATTATGATTAAGAGGATTACTCTACTCCAGATTATATCACCATCAACTTCAAATTGGTTTATGACATGATTCGTTTGTAGCTTCATATAACGTGAACAAATATTAAACGTGAATGATTTGGATTTTTCAGGACGACAGATAGGAACAAATTCGAAACGACCTGTATTTAATATACAATGCAGTAACTGCTTCGTGGTTCCCATGCTGGGAATGTATCACAGTTGCTTGCAGTGTCCCGAGTACGACCTTTGTGATGATTGTCGTAGTTCACAGGTGCATTTGCATCACCTTTTTGTTACTATTAAAACTGATCCAGAGCATATCTCTTCCATTTGGGCACGATGGAACAAAACTTGGCGTACCTACACTGCATTATTGCCGGATTGTAGTAAGATCGTATATGCTCACCTCGTAGTCTTTACGCATTGTCATTATTTAAATTGTTACTACATTGATTTCTGCTTTTGAGGGTAAGTATTGACCTAAAATACAAAATGTAAATTACTGTTCACAGGAGGTTCAATTTCCTGCGTGCTATGTAGAACATCTGGAATTAATCGAAGTGAGTTACTACATTGATTTCTGCTTTTGAGGGTAAGTATTGACCTAAAATACAAAATGTAAATTACTGTTCACAGGAGGTTCAATTTCCTGCGTGCTATGTAGAACATCTGGCATTAATCGAAGTGCCAGTTACGTTTGTCAGGAATGTCCACCCCTACAAACATATTGTGATGTGTGCGCTAAAAGCACACTGAGAACTCCATGTTCAAGTCACAAGTTATTCCGGATAGGATTAACCATTTGATTAGAGTAAAGCTCAAATACTGTGCAACCGACCTAAAATAATGATAACATTGTTCAAAAATATGGTACGTGTGCATTATTTCAATCAAGTTCGATGTTAAATGAGGATGAATGAATTTGGGACTTTTATTGTATTGGTGTAAATAACATGGCATTAAAATAAATTTTCTGAATCCACACAAGGTATTGGGTGATCACATAAACAGCCATGACATTAGCAAACACGTCATTGAGAGAATTAGTTTATTTAAACTTTACTGTTATCTCTGTAACTATGTCAGGCTCATGTCATATATAGCAAACATGAAAAAGCAATTGGCAATTTAATAAATTTTCTATATAACCCGTACGTGTGATGTGGTGTTCAGAGCTTTTGTTGAAGTGGTTGGGCGTCTGAATCCAACAAAAAATTAAAGAAATGAGGTGCGCGGTGGAGAACCGTTCATTTACTAGAATTAAACTGTACAACGGAGCTTTTATTCAACTACGAGAATCCCCATATCATACATACAGTTTAAGCCTTTCCTCTAGCATGCATAGGTGCTTAACTCAAATTCTATTAGAGTCACTGGGTACTCGTTCCCCACCTATGACACACTGGATTTGAATATGATCTAGTGTTTGTAAAGAGAAGATGCCTTGAGTAGAGTATCCCAAATGGTTTTAAAGAATGAACGTCGTAGAATCGGAACAAACGCCGCGTACAAAATTATTGTATTTGGGTTACCACATTCAAATTATTGCGATATAAATCCATAGTTTCAGTTGTTGTACTCCATTTTATCACTACAAATGACCAGGTATTACCTTCCGGTAAAAATTCAATATCTCAGTTCTTTCCGTGGTTTTCTATTTGACAAATGACCAGGTATTACCTTCCGGTAAAAATTCAATATCTCAGTTCTTTCCGTGGTTTTATATTTGTATCTGTTTTTAATAGAGGATGATCAGTAGATCAACTAATATGTCCAACCACTACTACAACATTTACCTCGCATCGTTACATTAAGATACATAGTGCTGTGCTACTAATGCATGTAATTTAAATATATTGATGCATACCAATAATGCAATAATGCAGTGCCCCATCTTTAAATCAGTAGTTTGTTTAATTAATTTACATTGCTTCTACCACCTCTTTGGTTTTGAGTCAACCTTATTCCAGTCTTATTGACAAAATGTCATTTTCAAAACTTTGTGATCCGTGTTTAAAATAGGTTTAAAAACGATAAGATACATTTTAACCTACTTATATTTTTAAAATTTATAGCATGATTTAAATTGATGGCCTCCGTGTGACATCCAAGAGAAGCTACCTCTTCTTTTTAACATACATACAATTTACCTAATCCCTGTCGTAAATTTCATAATTTGTAATTCCGCGCTTTATGTGGTATATGTGTATAGTTGATCAGATATGTGTGCCACTGATACAAGTATAGTGTAAAATGGAGAATGCTTATCCTTAAATATTATGGGGTCAATCTAAATTTATACATGGATTGACCCTGACTCCATATAACATCTAATGACCTGCATGGGTAATGCATGACTAATATTACCAACTTTGAAGGTAGCTTATCAGTGTGAAAACGATTTTGATGTTTACAAGTACCATAACACCAACATGTACGGCGCTACCGGTGAAGCAGTAATCTTGTGAGGTGTATAATGTTATGCAAATTCTATATTTACGGAATATACAAAGCTAAATAAAAGAAGGTTATCGCAAATAAATCACACTTTCATGTAACTCTTTATCTATTATCTTTATGTATGGCAGCTGCTGATATCATTCGTATGAATGAATTTCTCAGCAAATTATAATTAGTCATTTAGGTTGTAGGCATTTGTTGCAAAGCATTTAATATTGTTAACCACTGAATCGAATTGCCGGTTTTTTACATGACAGCATATTACAGCAAATAGCATTTTTGCTTATAAGAACCGCAAATCACACAGTTTGGCATAAAGTACCCGCGGAACAGTCTGTATGAGTGCAAGGAAGTAGAAGCATCACTAACAGACCAGTCCAGTTGGATACAACAGCACACGATAATGGATTGGGAACATTGTCAGGGATGAAGAAGTCGATGTGCTCAATAAGTTCTGGCTCGTTCCACTGTCCCACGTCCCAACCTAACTGGCTCATTTTTTGAGAATCTCGAGCAGCGGTCCAATAATCTGAAAAAAATGTATTTTTTATGTATTGACAAATAGGAAGATAACGAAGTTTATTATTTTCAAACTTTTTAAACGTCACAATTACATGAATCAAATAGGCCTGGGGTGTCAGTATTCCGCAAGAAATTGGATTCTGCTTCGGATTGAACGGTGGCGAGAACCATGCCTTGACTTTCACAAAGACTTCGGGCCTCTGTCCAATTCTGCCATTTTAATCGTTTAAATTATTTATCAAATTAAAATATTTTTACTGCATGATGTAACCGGTCAGGATAGTGAAAAAGCCTTTACCATGTTTCCTATGTTGTCGACGTAGTACGTCTTGTTGCCTACTTGGCCCAGTCGAACGAGCACAGTAGTTCCGGCAGCTGCCCCAACTTGGGATTCAGGGCACCCCCTAGCTGGTATAGATGGAACGGAAAATCCCATTACCGCGGCGGCAATAAAAACAATGAAAAATGAATATTTAATCATTTTGAAATAGAATGCCTTAAACTCTTACACAATCTGAAGGAAACGATCAGTAAACAACTCAAATACAGAATGTAATTTTGCTGGATTTTCCCTTAGTTATATAGTGGGCTTACCTCACACAAGTACTACCATCGCCATACATTTATCCTGAGTATAGCTCTTGACTCTTGACTACCTAATTGATTTGCCGTGTAATACTAACGGTTCAATTAAACAACCACGAAGTAAACATGAGACATTTTGTGATTTTCGCACTGACTTCTTTGCTTCTGAATGAAATTTTACCGCTGACATCAAGATTGACATACATCGGAGCCACCAGTATCTCAGGTATTTTTATGAATACTGACATCAGTATTGACGTCATTAGCAACAGGTCACATGTGAACAGGGAAACGAGGGGGAAGTTTATCATGTAAAGCATTAAGGTAGCTCCATATCTCTATCGGACGCTGGTTACGACTGGGAGAGGATAAATCCCAACATCCCCTACGCTGAATATTGTGCCCGCAGTGAACGAGACATGTATGTATATTCTATGCAAGTAAGGTTGACTGGAGTGTATTTTTACCATATATCAATAAAACACTCATTTACATTAGGAATATGTATTGCATCAAAATGATTTATTATTTTTACGCCTTTCAATTGTCACTTCTTTACAATTCGCTACAGCTGGTGGAGTTTGAACCCCAGTGACCAGAAGCTACTTAGTTTGGCATATAGTACCCACAGTAGTTGATTTATGCGAACAGGGAACCATTTGCATCACTAAATAGCCCTTATTATTGTTTATAACTAGCACATGACAAAGGGATCGGAATAAAGTCAGGGAGAAATATGTCGATTTTTTCAATTACAGTTGGTCTCAGAAACTCTCCCTTATCCCAACCTAGTTGGCTCACCATTTGAGAATCTCGGGCAGCTGTCCAATAGACTGAAAAAATTGAAAACATGATGTTGTACCCAATGATCTAGTTAATCTTGGTATTTCAAAACATTTTAGGGGTTGCCCTTACATAAATCAAAGAGGCCGGGGATGTAAGTGGAGCGCAAAAAATCGTATTCTGCGTCAGACTCAACGGTCGCAAGAACCATGCCTTCATTTTCGCAAAGGGTTTTTGCTTGTGTCCAATTCTGTAAATCAAAATTGTTGTTTCGTCATATTTGTATAAAAATATTTTGTTATACGGCATGAAGCCAATGAAATTAGTGAAGACGTGCTTTACCATGTTTCCGGAGTTATCGGCATAGTAGGTCTTGTTGTCTACTTGACCAAGGAAAACGAGCTCGTGAGTTCCTGGAGATCCCATAAGCTCGGAATCAAACCCGTCCTCCAATGCCGAAGATGGCAGAGAAAAACATATTGCCCCACTGGCAATACCAATTACAAAAACGATATACTTAAGCATTTTGGAGTATTCTGGTTTTAAATCTTTCGAATGCGAAATAAAATGTGCAGAAAACTTGTACTATACAATTCCTCTGGATAGTCGCTGTGTTATATAGTGAGGTTCCTTCATAGAAATGCCGCTATCAGCAATCATTTATTATGATTACAGTTCTTTATTATTTAATTGATTTAACGTGTATTTTCAACATTCAGTCGAACTGCCTGAATATAGAGACATTATTGATTACATGCATTAGTCATCAACATTTTTTCCTTTGAAACGTGCCGCCAACACCAAAAATTAGTTTTAATTGTCATACTTTTAAGCAATCAATGTCAACGAAGCAGTGGCGTACCCAGAACCGAGACTAGAGGGGGTGGTGGGCAAATACACTTTTTTATCCTGTTTTATACAGTGCTTGTTACATTTTTATGTAATGTAAATTTTCAATTCAAAAAGGAGGGGGCAATGAACCCTAGGTAGTCCAAATTCAGTTTCTCGTTGTTTGTTCTCCATAATGCTTTATAAAAGTCACTGTGTTAATAAAGTTTTTAGAAAGCAGAGTTGTACCATTTTCACGTCAATTTGTATAATTGCAAATATTAGGAAATTAACACAGTTGTATTTTTTCAATTTTAGGTGCAATCCTTGAAAATTTTTGAAGTGTGGAATTTGCAACTTCTATTTGTTAGACAAAAGAACCGTACCATTTTTACCATAACGCTGTGCATGTTCATGAGGCAGAAACAAACAATTTAATGCATTTTGTAGTGGTTAAAGAAGTAATCATAGAGAAATCGACTTTTCTTTTCGTCACAACTGAACCGTTAAACGAACGCACACGTTAAAACAGCAATGTACATATCAATATTAACTTGAATTGTGCTATAAGATTACCAGGGCAGACAGCATTCTGCAATTTTAAAATTTTAGCTAAACAATTTTCAAACAACGTCGTTATTATTACATTTATGCAAATTTATATTTGTAATTGTATTGCCTGTACCGATCAATCTGTGCTTAATTCTGCATTTATATCATACAAAACAAGGTCATTTTGGAGGCACTAATTCTTGCGTATTTTGCATATATATATTTGCATCGC
>JAHZNE010008253.1:0-15096 GCA_027744055.1 Callyntrura sp. NNG-2020
GCATTAGAGATTGGAGAGACAATATTACAGAGACGCCAATTGCGGCATTACGATTATCCGATTTGATCTTCGAAAAATCCTTCATTGCACAATAATTGAATCTCTCCTTGCGGCTTAAGTTTGTGCCAACTGCTAATTTCCTAATGCATTTTATTTTATTGCAAACTTTATATTCAATTGAAAATGTACATACTGCATTTTCAGTAACATACAATAATACCCATCTAGATATATTTATATGTAGATGCATGTAGGCGTAAATGCTGACGCTGTTCAGTCGCGTTCTACTTCCAACATTGGGAATCCCAGTTGTTTATTTACAGCCCTGAAGTTGCAGTTCTGAATAAGGTGAATTTTTCTCCACAATAGCAGATGGTGCTCAGGACTATACCACAAAAGTATATGATGAAACTCGCTTTTACGTTCTCCAACTGGAAAGTATGTGGCCCTGAGTCTATACTTGATGGTCAGAATTGAAACGTTTTTCCTTGCCGCTTCCCTTTAATTATATCCATGCGAAACATTCTCCAATCCATGTTGATCGTAGCTGCTGATAGCCCGCTATCAAAGGATCGTCCCATAAAATCATTGAAGTGAGAAAGAAATATTTCTCCCTTTCTTGTAATAAACGTATTTGGAACCAAAAACACATGATCATGTGCCATTTGAAAAGGATGATTCCCACTCCCATCTAAGAACATGGTTTGAAAATAGAATCGGTGAAAGTATTCCCAATTGAAACAAGCATACTTTGACTTGGCTGCTCGGGCACAACAAATTACAGAGTCGTTATCTCCTTCCATCTTATGATAGATAGCTCGCAGTAGGGGACTTTGGGAATTTTTAAAGAGCTGTTCTCCCAAACCTCCTCTAAAACCCATGGATGCACCCCATTTGTATTCGCTTGACTGTACCAGTTCAACAAATGTCCTGGGGATTTCAATCTTCCCTGGTGAAACAATTAGTGCTTGTAGACTGGTAGTATATGCAGTTCCTACCACCAACCCGTAAAACAACCAACATGCAGTCATTCCTTTGGATGACAGTGTAGACTTCGGTAATGAAATATCCTTTCCAAGAAAACATGCAAGTAGACAGATTCCCTTCCAAATCAATCGATGTGGAAGAGTTTGTGCGTTGTTCCTGTCACCCGGTAAGGGTACCAAACTTGCAAAATAGATTTCAAAAATAAAAACCATCAACGTGGCCAAAACGACAGATACTACCACCAGCGACCAAACAATGGAAGAAAATGCTGTGTATACTATAGTCCACGAGTAGAACAATGTCGGTTTTGCGGTTGCGAAAGAGATGTAGGCGTAGCTAAATGCTTTTGAAAACTGCACAACAGAAAACCGTTGCAAATTGGGACTTACGGAAATGCACAAGTCGGAAATGTTAGTTAATATGTCTCCCATACAACCTGCAAAATAATTATGAAAATCATGATAAAGCATAATATAGCCAAACGCAGGGGAAATTTAGATGCAGCGGAGTAGAAGCAAGATAGAGCACAACCTGTCCAGGTTCCATTAGAAAAAGGAAGCCCAGTTGTTCCTGCTGGAATTTTTCCAAACTTTGAACACGGTTGCAGCGAATATGTCATGTTGAGTTTGTGAGTCACTGCATTGAAAACATACGTATGAACTCCTCTTTTGTTCCGGTACTCGTTCTTGGTTTCCTTAATTTTTTCCATTTCGTATGAAGGTAGATACGCTGTTGGTCCACTAATACGGAAAGACTTGAAATGAAAATTTCGCGTGTAGTCTGGAAATATTTTTGACAGTGATTCTGTCCCTAGAGACCTTGTTTGAATTAGTTTTTCTCCGGTACAGTGAGTACAAATGAACAAAGTCTTCATCAATGAAAATTGGAGTTGCAGTTCAATAACCATCTCAAACGTAACTGGTACGAGATGTGCGACCAAAGCACATTTCTTCCCACGTTTTCATTTTTCGTCACAAACATGTAGTAATCCAGGTCTCTTTTCGTGATTTCAGTGATGCCACTCTTGGGCGAAATCAGCAAATTCGAGAACAAGTCTGATAATTCATCCACCATTCTAATTACTAATGTCAATACTACTTTCCGGTTTAATCCGTGTCTAATTACTTCTTTATTACCATTTATCAACGTTGTCGAAGATAACGACACCTGGTACAACGGGATGACACTGGGGAAGTTTTTGTTTGCAAAGTAAACTAATGAAGCTATGTAGTCAGACATCTCTCTACTATTCTTTTTGGATTTAGCAGAACTAGATGACGGCATCCAGGTAGAGACAACGACACCGGTACAATCAGCGAAGTGAGTTGCCATTAATTTCCTCACGAAATTGTGTGATCTCTCCGCAAAGTATGTTTCTTTTGACCAAGACTTTTCTTCAGTTGCCTTACTGGGTAGACCCACAATTAGCAGATTGTTAATTTCTGAATACCTGTAAACATCGCCTTATTGGAAATAAAGCATTACAATACAATACAATACAATTAAAACTGTATTTAATGCTAAATATACTAAGGCTATTTTTGAAATCATTATTACGTCATCCGCAACTTCAAAAGTTGCAACTATTTTGGTAAAAACAACCTCGTTTGTTTGTGTTTGTGCTAATAACGTAATGAAACACGAGTGGTAGTGGTGCTTACACACAGTTACGAATCTTTTGTATTGTAGTTGTAACTTTGTGTCAATTACGTACTAATGATTACGTTTAGCGCTTCAAGTGAATAGAAAATTTTCGTTCTTTGTATACAATTATTGTATCTGTAAATCCGATCTTAATTACAATTTGATTAATTTATGCTCCCAAATCGCTCCGTAAAATAACATTTCGTACTCTTCTGGCAATCCATCATCATGAAGAAGTAGAAAGTAAAATTAATTTGACATTTAATTGAATTTTCCAAGAAAACCTGTTGTTATCTCATCCTTACGGGCTCTTGCAAATTGGCCCATTCGTGGACTTGCCTACTCACTTGGGAGATGATGTATCGTCTTGTCTCTGAAGAAAACACAACATACCTAATGTAATGGGATTATGGCGTCTCTAAAATAAATTACCTTTGCGATTGCGATAATATGACGATACGAGATATAACTGTCACATTTCGTTACACACATTCCTCCTTCCCTTCCACCAAACAAGATGGAGGGACCAACAAGAACAAAGCGAACTTTCTATTTCCTATTGTAATTTCCATTTCTAATTAACTTATATTACGGAACACCATACAGTGAAAAATATAGAGAATGGAGCGTAGTAAGCATATATGATGTCCTTGGTTTTATTATTAGCTCGATTTACTAAAATGGGTTGTTCCTCCAAACAACTTAAAGTTTATCATGTCTTTTCCCTTCAAGTTGCCTGATCGAACGAGAAGAGGTTCCCAACGAACACATCATTTCTCCCATCACTAAAGTTCTTTTGCAATAATGGGTAATTACATATGATAACCAATAGGTATAAACTGGTATTAGTAAGTTTGTACGTCCAAATAAGCAATGTTCAATGCTCACTCGTCTGTAATTTAATAAATGTAAAGTTTTTATCGGTTGATGTACCATTCCACTAATTGTAATGGAAGTGGCGGGAACAAAACCTCCAGAGATTCAATTCGCAGCAATTGAGGCAAGAAAGAAAGAAAATGGCAAATTCATTGTGGCGGGACAATTTAAACATGAAAATTAATACGTATAATATATCCATGTAGCTTTATAACTGGTTTATATGGATAAAGCGTCCGTAATTATGATTTATGTGGTTTATTTTGACGATATAAAAGACATTTTTAGAATCTACAATAAAGAACTTCGCCAAGAGTAGTCGTCTTTTGTAATGTGCTCTTCAAGATTTTACGTCGATCCAGTTTATTTCTTAAAAATAAGTTGATGTTAAAATGTATACATCGTTTAAATGTTTGCAATGAGACACAAACATTTTGCCTTATTAACCAAACGTGCAAACTTAAGTTATAGGAATGTTAAGCCATATTTGTCTATCATGTGGGCTTCAATACAGTAATTATTACAAAAGTATTTTTTTTACAAAATTATTTCTTCAACTTGCTGCACCTTATCGAAAATGAAGATGTTAATGTATGTAACGAGTATGGATATTTCTTCATTCCTCTTCCATTATTTGGTTTTGGCCTTTAAGAAAATTATGAGTTTAACTACTTAATGAGTTTAAGACAAGAGACTATAGAGGCTCATATATCATAACTCTTTCAAATAGTATGTGTAGTTGTGGATTTGGTAAGATGTTGAAAGGTTTGAACCGAACCTAATGATGCTTTAACGAGCTAACTTTGAATGTTATTGGGCTTCTGTTTTCTAATAGTGTCGTCGTCGGTATCTCGTGGGGGATTACAGCTTTGGTACATAACATATTAGCAAAATCTTTCAAGATGAAAACAATATTTTTGTGCGTTACTGCATAGCTTTGTTGAGCTCACAATAATTGTACAAACCCGCCTTATCTTCACTCTTCACCACTCAGTTTTCAATAATGAAATTACTCTGTCGACCTTTGAAAACTCGGAAGCCATATCATATTTGTGGTTTTCCTATTTTTGTATCGTCTTAATAATTTACCACAATAAGTCGCGGAAAGTGAAACAACAGTACGAAAATAGGAGCAGCGTGTGTTAAAGAGAATGGATATAGAGCCCAATATGAGCAGCAGGATTAGGGTAACAAAAACAGTTACCAAGTTTTAAGACATACGCTTCAATCAAATCAAAATCCAGTGGAAACATTAAACTTGGCTTATTTGAAGCGACGAGAAAATAATTTTTTTAGATGCTTTCCGTATAAATTACGGTTTTGTTCCAAAGGTCTAATGGTGCTTGTTATTACTATATCCTTTGTCTACGTTATCCTGTCACTTGAAGCGACAGCGGCTATATGGCACACGTCTTCATCTGGGAATCTTATGCTATCACCATATATTAGTGACGGTAACACCACAGAAGCCCGAACTTTGTCAAAAGTGACGCTGTTTCCGGAGATTACCAGCTACAGTGGGTTTTTGACTGTGGATGAAACCTGTAGCACACATTTGTTCTTTTGGTTTTTTCCTGCAACCGTAAGTTATTAATATTCTCTGTGATTTAATGAAATACGAAACGGAACATCAAGATGTAACCTCCTTGGATGTCTATGTCTCAGAATAATGGTTATCATAATTAATTTGTAATGTAAAATACTATTTAGTCAGGGGACGTTGCTGCACCGCTAATTCTTTGGCATGGAGGCGGGCCTGGTACGTCTGCAATGTTTGGATTGTTCCAAGGTCCTGGACCAGTTATATTAGACACAGAGGGAAAGAAATGGATGGAAAACAAATTTTCGTGGACAACTCATCGCTCCATTCTTTATTTGGACTCTCCCGTAGGAGCTGGTAAAGTTGGAATACTGATACCGATCGGGACAGTCATAAAAATGAAGTTGTTGATAGTTTATAAAGTCCACACGCTGTTCTTGCATTACCCCAAATAAGGTTTCAGTTATACAGAAGTAGATGAAGCCCGCTGCTATGCTGCTTCCAGCGATGACGTTGCAGATGCAGTTATAAACGCATTGAGGCAGTTTTATAAATTATTTCCGGAGCATCAACAGAATGATTTGTACATTAGTACAACATCATACGGAGGTTTGATCGGCTGCTCATTTATTCTTAAATATCTTGAAATAGCATATATGTTTATACCAAAAACATAAAGTACTGTGTTTTTGTTCTTATCATTAGTAGATATTTTCTGCAAGCCACGTACAGAAACATAAAGCGATTTCCGTTTTATTTTCTAGGAAAATTTGCACCGGCTATTGCCTGGCGAATCCACAATGACAACCAGTTAGACGAACTGAATGGGTTGCCTAAATCCAATTCGATCAATTTAAAAGGAGTCATTTCAATGTCGGGTTTCAGGTAGCAAACTCAGCGTAAAGTAGCTAGCTACAAGATTACCGTGATAAAATAAGCAGAAATAATAAAACGAGGAAAATTAATTAAATTTAGCGATCCTGTCCATCAAGTTGACTACGGAGAGTTTTATTACGGTCTCGGCCTCATTGATGACTTTCAGTTGAAATATTTTCTCTCTCAGCAATCCCTGGGCAAATCTTTTATGAGGACTAAACAGTTCTACGATGCGTATGAGGTAGTCAGAAAATGGACTTTTTCATTAACTAAATTAACCACAATATTTTATGCAAATTAAAATTCCCTCCCGTCGCAGTCCACATTAAAAAATGTATGTCCTGAATGATGTACATGTTGTAAGTGTAAAGATTATTGTTTTTACTCTGCATTAGACTCTCGATCCTCTGATAGTTGGTACACCCAATGGGCCATCCTATTTAAAGAACATTACTGGGATTACTTATCCCTACAACTTTCAAATGGACTTGCTGGAACCAAACGCAGAAACGCTTTTACACAGATACGAAGTTTTTCTGAATCAACGGTGGGTCCAAGATGCAATACATGTTGACACGTCCACAATCGGGCACAGTTTTAAATCCTCCAGCGATGTAGTTTACCTTAATCTTTTGAGAGACTTATACAAATCTGTCAGTCCACTCATAGAAACCTTGTTGGATTCGGGCAAATACAGACTTTTGTTCACATCTGGTCAACTAGATTTAATAGTGCCGCACACAACCGTGTCTAAATTTTTACACGAGCTGAAATGGGGCAGTGAACATACCTTCAGATCCATGGTCACGTCGCCCTTCTCGTTAGTACCTTCCAGCAAGTGGATATATAAGAGCCAAGTTGCAGGATATCAGAAAAACGTGGGTAATTTAACGTATTTACTAGTACGAGATGCGGGACATCATCCATTTATTGATCAGCCGGAACGGACTTTGAACTTTATTTTGAAGTTTACAAAAAGTGACTACACCAGTTTATAACATTTAATAATAATGTACACTGTAAATTCAAAAATAAAATGTATACAGGCTACAGCTAAGCTTATATTGATCAAGTTTATCGTATCATTAGTGGCTCTCGCAACCAGTCAAACTGTACGTGTACAGATTAACAGTGTGCCCTCCCAACAATGTCCATTCTTAAACCGCAACTAAAGCAGTATTAAACTCTGGAAATGGGGACACAAGCTTTTCTCATAACACTTATCGTTGCTTACTGCGTAATAAAAAACATGAAAAGAACCTTTGTCCATATATACTTTGGCATCACATGGATTCATCTAAAACAAAGCAAAGTGGGATTATAAAATGGAATGCCTTTGAAACTGAGGATTATACAGTATAATCTTTTAGAAAGTAGATACAATATTAAAAATGTTTGAAGTACGTAATAAGTTTTTAAAGGATGGCTTGAGTATGTATCAAGTAAAATCAATGTCCTTTACATTCCTCTACGTAATATAAGTAATAACAATTTCGCAATTTAAAAAATATGAATATTACATGATTGCATTTTCATCTTGCCCCTGTATGAAACACAGCTCACACATTACACTCCGTATATAAGTATTTTTTATAGGATTCGTTTAAAATACCTATACTCCTACTTTGAAAGCTCTGTTCCAATGATTCTTGACATATCTGATTTTCATAGATCTCATACTAAATTCAAATTTTTAACCAATTTAATGATTCAGTCTTACTGTAGGGTTAAAACAACATAAAGTTTCTAATATAAGGACCCTGGAAAGTTATGTTTTTGCTGTCATTCATTGCATAAAAATTAAAAGGTCTACTCACACTATCATTAATAATAATAATAACGACGGAATCTACTCGGCGTATGCACATATTGTTACATTATGACTTAAGAATATTCTCATATTTCTTATATATATTATTTTTTTAAATTACTTATCGCGTCAGCATTAAAATCGATATGACACCCTAGTGTTAGTATAGAGCCTTAAAATCTGCACTAAGATAAAGTATTTCGACAAAGACCAACTATAATCATTTATAGTTCTGTTCCTACACTTGTTTCTACAGATTGTTAGGCTAACTTTATGAAATAATTACATTTCACACAATATACTTATAACTATGCCTTAAACTTAATGTATATCTTATTTTTAATTTTTTAATTTTATCATTTAAAATGTATAATAGTTGAATTAAATCTCGTTTACACTGAACGGCCTTTAGTTAAAAACTTTGTAAATATTCTTGATTGCATGTCGGTCAATGTCCTCAAAGTAGAGCAGATTGGTGCCCCACGGAATAATCATTTCACTTTTGTCAATCAGTCCTTTCATAAATGTACTTTGCCCATGGGATACAGGTTTAATCAATATTGGTGTAGCACTACTAGTACTAGTGACCATTTTGTCATGCCAGAAGGTCAATTAATGACTCTTTGGCAACCTACAGGTGTTATAGGTATACCCACCGTACGTGGGAAGGGAAGGTTTCGTGACATGACTATAAAATCTTAGAAAACCCCATGTAAGTATGTACAACACCATCAATATACAGGTTCTCCGACTTTCTCCCAAGGAAAATCCGACAGAAAATTGAGTGTCATGTAAGATGGCGAAATAATACACTCAGCTTAGAAATATATAGCACTAGACAAAACTCTTTTCTACCTGCCAACCATTTTTTTAGAGACGACACCATGCAAAGTGCGATAGTTGTAGGAACATCGACAATTTTTACGTTCTTCTTTTCTACTAATCCAATAAATTATATCATTCTTGGGGGCACAATATCTGTACCTCCCACTACTACCATGTGACTCTCTCCCTCTTTCTCAAGAAACGACTTCGACTTTACTGCCAAAAACGTAATTCTTATCTTCGCACTTCAGGTTCAGACATTTTTACAACTTGACAAACAAAATCCTTTAGTAATTCTCTTTTATTCACAAATATGTGTATTTATGTACTTTGTTCGAGGTGCACTGCACACACATGCTATTAAATGTATACCATGCTATTTATAAGTACCTAGCAAATCTCATGGTCGATGTTGGTGCACGTTCTGGAATAACATGGCGCATCGAGACTAGACTAATACTCCCTATAAAATGTCAAAATACATTATTTACTTCCTTGTATCAAGTATTGTTTTCAGAGTTTTTCTTGCCCTACAACTACATATTATGTTCAGAGAACTAATGATAACACACAAATAATTCTGGTATACTTTTTCTTACTCCTACGTGTCCTAAAAACAGGTCCAGCTTTACCATCATAATATAAATTTATTACATTTTCCTCAACTGCACTATATAATGCGGACCTAGCCGCCGCGCCGTCATCTGTGACCAACATTAACCTACGTAAGTTCATATACACTATCTGGGTTTGGGTACATAAAAATCTTTCAGATTTGCTAAAATTTAGAATTTATCGGTAGATAAAATAATGTTATATATATATTATCTTTTAGCTGTATTCGATCTCTGTTTGTTGATATCCATTTTTTGTTATCGACAAACACAGTAATGCTTTCGACTTATATTCATCTTCACTGCTGTTTTCAAGTAGTTTTCTTCTTTTTTGCTCAATGTAGGGATCGCACGAACCACATTACGACAAGTACAAAGTAGACCGTTAGAAAAATGTCACAACTACACACAATTCGGAACATGGCGAGGAGGAGATAAAAATTAAATCTGTCATTATGGACAGACATAGGTCGCCACGGGAAGTCGTTTATGAATCCAGTCACGTTCAGTGTCACTCCAAGGAACACGAGTAAGCCTACAGTTCCGAGAATGTTGAATAAGATCCACACGGCTCCGGGGGTTTTGCTATGCTGAAATAGAAAACAGGACAAAAATAAGAATTATTTTAATTTCAACTGACGACGGCGTACGAGGGTTTGATAATAATAATAATAATAATATTGATTGTATCGGAAGATGTAATATTTCTGTTTAGTAAAGCGTGCTATCATATTTTCAAAGGAAACCTATACAAAATAGGCGTTAGTGAAAAAATGTGATTCGTCTTCAACTTTTGGAATCATCATTCTGTACGTATTCGTATTCGAACAGTATGCAATTGGATGATTTCGTAGAAAGACCAGGTTGGGGTTTCACAGGCGCTCTATACAACGGCGCTAGGGAGAGGCATCAATCATGGAATATTGAATAAATCCTAGCACGAAACAAGGAAAGTGAAAGAATATAATTTGCATTTTTTCCTCGTTCCATATAATATTTCCAGATCTCACTATAAACCCTACAGACATAGAATTTCAGTTCGGTGAAGTGTAACAACGAAATAGAGGGAGTGCAGAGTGTGTGCTACATCCCCCCGCTTCCATAAAAATATTACAATGATGGGAAAGTGAGTGTGTAGGCTATGGTCTACAAGGTATAAAGTTATAAAGCAATACAAATACTATACAAATAAAGTAGGTACTAGTATATAAGAATTTCCGTTCATATGCACAATCACAATTTACACTTCGTCAGGAAAAATGCTTTTTATCAAGGATTTGATTCGATTTGTGTACAGTATGTACGTACGTACGTCGTACGTATATATGTAATGCAGTACACACGCAGAGAACGTAATGTAATTTTCTTCCGAAAATGCCACACGGGTAAAGCTGGTGGAAGGGAGCATTTTTTACTGTTTGTCTGTTGAGTTACAGTGGTGCAGGAAGCACATGAAAAAGTTTTCTGATTATTTTTCATGAAGCCCCGTTGCACGGTACAAGTATATTCAAAGTCACGTTAGACGTGTACAATGTACAACTGAAGTTGGAAGTCAACTGGCTCCCCTTTGAGTAGAGTTGAATGACTGGAGAAACTGGTTTAAAAGCAACCATCACTGTCAACACTTGTTACTTATTGCGGAATTATAATTTTGATTGGCCAAATGGGTACAATAGTATAATAACAATAAGTACCAGTAAGGAAGTATGGAGTTGTGTTGTAGTTAATTAATTACTGCTATTGCGTCATTATGCATTAAAAACTAAAGAATAACAGTGTATTCAAATGAATAATTCTGCTGTTAGTTTGCTTACATAAGAGAGAGAAAATACGTTTTAATATTGTTTTACTTCCGTGTGTGTGTGTGTGTGTGTTTTGTTTGATTTTTAAACAAAGAGTACGCAACAATAGGATAAAGTAATATATTTTGTTTACGTCATGTTAGATTTAGGGAGGTTAATATCCAATATATTTAATTCGTTTTTCTCCTTTCCACAAACTGGGTTCTTTGATCGAATTTTCTTTTGTCATTGTAAGAATTCAGCAACTATATAGTTTGCCAGATGTCTTTCCTCTTTTCAGAATTGGCAAGGATCGGTAAGGACAAAGAACGTGCTCCTAGCGCTGCTGCGCATAAAACAAGGAATACTTTCATTTGATGTTGTTTGTGAAGATGCAATCTGATCGAAAACGACATGTTTCAATGCTTCGCAAGATTAAAATATTTTAGAGCATCAAAGAAATGTGGTTTGCGTTCTTGTTTCTCTTCACCCCAGACGTGTAGGTATTGCGATTGCGAAAGAAAATACTTTCCCCAAAGAGTAGGATCTTTGCACGAGTCGTCTTCTCAATGAGCAAGGAACATTTTTTCAATTTTTAAAGGCATTTGGATGTAATCGCTGTTAAAGCTTAAGTAATTGATGGTGTTATATAAAGGGACAGATTCAGAGTGCCTTTATATTTACTTTACATTATTCTGTCTCAGTTTTCAGAGTACAGAAAGCTATATGTAGAGTCTAGTTTGAAGATATATTTTAAGATTATAGGGAAACCTCATGCGTTAAAGATTTAAAAGAGAGAATACGACGAAAGTAAAGAATATTTCTAAGAATTCGTATATAAGTCGTATGCTTATATCTGGTGAAAAGGATTACACGACTAAATTATGTAGATGATCTGTAGTACTTTAGTAAGTAATCGATTGAGTTACCAAAGTGTAATTGCCAATTTGACGAAATGGCTTGGTTGTGGTTGGAACGTTAAAAGCAATGAGCTTATATTGTATTGAGCCGCATTGGTTGATACTTGGGGTGTAATGAAACACATGTGAAGACCACGGTTAAATATAATGGCGAGAACTAGAAGTGGTTAGACAAAAGATTCAAAATGACAACTTAAGTATTTGTCCAATGATATAGAAGTTCTTTCAAGCCTCAGCATTATTGTGTATGTAACGTACAATATGCATTTACGTAAACTTTTGTCGACAAAACAATCGATTTAATTTCGTTTTGTTCNAATACCCTCCAATGATATAGAAGTTCTTTCAAGCCTCAGCATTATTGTGTATGTAACGTACAATATGCATTTACGTAAACTTTTGTCGACAAAACAATCGATTTAATTTCGTTTTGTTACAATTTTGTTCGATATAGTGTACAATGTAAGAACTTCAACATATTTAGAAGACTACTTTTTCCTTTATAAAAGAACGAAAGATGTATAATTCACAACCATAACATAAAAATACATTTGAAAATAATTTGGGTATTTCGGTATAACCGTTCCGTGAAGGTCTGGCAGACTTGATGTTTACGAATCTAATTTAAAACTTCATTGCGTAACAGTTGTTATACAACGTACATATTATATAACGATATAGCGAGCATGCGAGCGGGGTTTTCAACCAAAAAACAAGCTTACAAACTACTTTATCCTTTTCAAGAAGGACTGTATAATGTCAATGAAAATGGATGTGCAACAGTAGTGCCACTAGCGCCTTCTGTAAAAAAAAATGTGTGCACACGACAGCTACGATAATTTTGATGGCGAATTCCAGGTTTGTGTTCTAATTAGTGGAGAATTGAATATGCCTCTTGATTAACATTCCATTATAAACAAATAAAAAATACCTTTGGTTATGTCTGAAGCTCCTCACTTTTTGTTTTACTTTTAATGAAGTCATTTGTCTCTTCTTCAGAATCGAATTGCTAGAAAGAGAGCTTATTATGGAAGTTGATGACAAGTGACAAGCCTTGTTGATTTTATATCCTTCATTATTTTAATGATGAATCATCATAAATAAGCTGATTTGTGACTTTAGAATCCGAAATCAGCTTAGCACATCCTTTTTTACATCATTATTTTAACTGGTGAAATTCTCATGTTTTCGTTGATGTATGCATGAGTTAGAACAGCTCTGTGAATATTGGTTTTTGACTATAATCAAGTCCTCTTGAGCAGAGAACATTATGTAGGTTCGTACTCACAACGACATGCCCAAGTGTCCCATTATTGGCGTAACATCTGTTCGACAATGTGGTTATTACACAATGAAATTAAACTATATCTCGAAGGATTCCTTGACATGTGGAGAGGATACCCACAAATAATGAATATTTTGCTGGCAAACCAGCAAAGAAATAAGTTTATCAGTAACAGTAGAATGTATTTATAATAAAAAATATATTTCGAACGTGATGTGAAAATATTTTTCATTTGGGAAAGACTATCAGGTATTTTATGAAGTACCATATTTTCTAATTAGTATAATTTGTTCCATTTTCCATTATAATTGTGTTGTATATGAGGTTTTAAGGTCCAACACATCTCTTATTGAAATATGGACAAAATGTTCCCAAGAAGTAAAACTAGTTTTCGGGGTGTTTCTTTAGAACTGTATAAATTCATATTATGTACGGTTAATTTTTCTAAAACAGTCTTACCTTAATGCTTTGGCTTTTACATTCTGTGAGAAAAAGCTTACATAAGAAAAGGCGTAGTTTATAGTGCAAAATCAAGATATTCTAGCTTATTGCAATTTGATAAGTTTTGCTGCATCGTTGAGCATATACTCACTCATGTCTGTATGTTTACATGGCCATATAGTCATGATCCCTGGTGTGTTCTTTGGACATAAAGAGATACTTCAGCAAAATTGGAAGCTTGACATTTTCGAGTGCTTTATTATTGTACCACTATAACAAGCTAACTTTTTAAGTTCGTTCTGATTTCTAGCTCCAGCCTGATTTTTCTGTACTTCAGTTTTTTCTCTATAATAAATATTAAGCCTATATCTATGTGCGGCATTGCCAAAAAATACAATAATTAGTGCTTCAAATAGCGTCTTTTTGTTCTAACAAATCTTGTCATGTGTTCGGCCATTATTTCCATTAACAAAATGGATTCTGTATTTAATTTGTCCTTGTAATGGCACATATAAATGAAATAACTGTACAGGGAACGCATTATTATTTGTACTCAATGCTAAATGCAATGTCATCTAAAAAAAATTATTTATAGCAAAATATGAAATACAGTTATGACGTTATAAATTTGGCACTAAAACTAGCAGTTGAGTGGACATGAAAAAATTGTCTCATTTTTTATAGCTTCACTTGTTCTATTTGCACACTTTTCTCCCTGAATCGCACAAAGTTATGTATTATTTTTACTTGTTTTTATTTCTTCTCGCGTATCTGTATTATTTTTCTAATAATACTAAGAATAGAAGAGTAGAGCACATAGAAAATGGAATGTGGAAGTGGAACTTTATATATAATGAACACAACAATGAAATCAAGAGAAAATTCGTTCAGCTATCTATAGGTATGTGGGTAACATTTTCAGACAAATTATCAACTCAGGGTTGGAGAATGAAGAGAAAAGTATGGTACAAAGTGCGATTCCATGTTTTCCTGTTTCTGCAGTGTCAACCGCCATGCTCTTCTTTTATGCAAACTTCAGCATTATAAATTATTGTTCATTTGTTCAATATTAGAATTTGTTCAGCCGACAGTCGACCTTGCTGTAAAATAAATTTCTACTGAATTCAATTTTCTGAATACAAAACGACGCATAATAACCCTTAAGTAAAGCAAACGCACAAAATAGGCAGAGCAGGAAAAGTGAGGGAAGTATTAGACATCTGGAAGAAGACCATATCTCCCTAAGCGTAACTGGCATTGAAAGTTTTAAAATTGAATTTATTTACTAGAAGCTTTTTTGTAGACATTGTAGTAGGTAGTTGCGAGTACAACGAATGTACAACACGTGCGTTACAAATCATCCAACTTATTGTTGGAAGTTTATTACAAACATAAAGATACATTTCCGAAAACAAGCCAAAGAGTTTAAAAGGAGTTTGCACAAACGAACTTTGACCATACATTTATTTTCATGCTGAACAGGAGGTGTTTAACCGA
>JAHZNE010008254.1:0-10002 GCA_027744055.1 Callyntrura sp. NNG-2020
TGTCAGTGCCCTTGGACAAGCTTTTGGGCGACAACAAAGTGGAGTGGTCGTCAAAGCCCCAATCGACAAGGACTTGCCGAAGTTCGACGGAAACCCTGGAGACTGGCAAAATTTCTACAGTGAGTACCTGAGAACTTCCAACAAATACAGGTACGAGAATTCCGAGAACATTACTCGGCTGCGGAACTCTCTCTGTGGGGACGCTCTGGCTGCCGTAAAGCATTTGCTGGCAAATCCTCACAATTTGAAGAAAATCTGGGAGACTCTTTACAAGAGATTTGGACGACCGGAGTACGTTTTGGAATATCTGGTGGAGAGGGCCAAAGCAACGAAACCTCCGGACCTCAACAAACCAGAGACGATGGTGGAGTTTGGAACGGCCATCGACGCCCTGGTAACAAACATTTGTGCATATAATCAACATGATTATATGCACAACAAACAATTAGTTACAGAGCTGGTGTTGAAGTTGCCCACTGCACTACGGACGCAATGGCACGAGTGGATCCTGGACGACTGCAGCCGGACCCAGAACCTCAACAGCTTTTCCCAGTGGTTATCCCGGAAGGTCGACGTAGCTATATTGTCGATGAAGCCACGATTGACTGACCATTCCAGGGATGAGGAGAGGAAACGGGGCCGGGCAAGAGGACCAGGAGCCTTCAACGCCACAACCGGAGAAGAGACAGGGAGGATTTGTCCAGCTTGTGACAAAACAAATCACAAACTTCCGAAATGCTAGAAATTCCAGAAGATGTCGCCACAGGACAGATGGAAGTTGGTGAAGCAGGAGAAACTTTGTCTATCATGCCTCCTACCTGGTCACCGTTCGAGAAGCTGCACAGAAGGAACAAAATGTCCGACGAATGGTTGGAAACACTGGCACCATTCACTCCTACATTCCGAAACGAAAAGTCCAGAGAGGGGAAATTCTCCAGAGCGCCACCCAACTCCTTCGACCCTGGAAAGTGGACACTCAGAAGGCTCCGTGAACGTAGCCATCATTCGTGGATGTGATGGCCCTCTACAAATAGTGCCAGTGAAGTTGAGGAAAGCGGATGGAATAGGGGTGATCTATACCCACGCTCTCCTAGATGGAGGTGCATCAAGAAGCTTGATCACAAAGCAACTGGCAGAAGACTTAGGATTGACGGGGCAGAAGAGGAACTACTCTTACTCTGGAATCGGAAACAGAATCGTCCAAGTCACAGATGCCATCAGCGTCAACTGCGATGTTGCCGGTACCTTCTCTGGAGCAAAGTGGGAAACCGCAACAAATTGCATCACCTTGGATGAGATCCGCATGGGAAATTATAGCTTCAATCTGATGGAAGCAAAACGGCAGTTCCCTCATTTAAGGAAAATAAAAGGGGGAAACCTGGAACGTGTTGTGCCTCAGTTTGTCGTTGGTAACAACAATCCAGAGCTTTTACTCTCCAACAAAATTGTTCGAGGCAGAAAAGGAGTGCCCGTTGGATTAAGGACTCCTCTTGGATGGACAGTATCGGGAAACTTCGACCTCCAAAAAGGACGTGGATCCATCAGCATGACTATGGGCGGTTTGGAAGGAGTAGATGACGATGATGAAGTGAAGTCTTCCCTTTCTACAGCTGGGAACCCCATGGAGACCTCGGAGGAAGGACGTTCAGAAGACGGGGAATGGGAGAGAACCAAGCTGAACGTAGCTGAACCAGCGACTAGGTTCGAAAGGAAAATTGATTTTTCCCCGTCATCAGATTGGTACACGGGGCCGGAGTTCCTCAAACCCGACCCCTTTCATTTACCCCAGGACCCAAAAGCTGGAAGTACCAACCTCGTCGCGATGGAAAGCGAAGATAACAGCGACAATCCATCATGGAGAGGAGAAATGCGTGACATCTCTGCGATTGTGCCACCTCCAGAACGTTTCTCGTCCTTTCTCCGGCTGCTTCGAGCGTCAGCCGTAGCAGAAAAGTGCGCAAAGTACTGGCTCGTACGGATCAGGAAGACGAGCGAAGAGGTTCCTTTCACTAAGTACGGAAAGTTGAGGACGACGGGTAACGACATGACAACCGCCAGAAAATCGCTGGCGAAGGTTGTACAACAGCAGAGTTACGGTGACGAGATACTAGCGCTGCTGTCAGGAAATAAAATTTCCAAGAAAAGCGCGACTTGTAGGCTGGGGCTCTTCCTGGACGAGGAGGACATTTTGCGAGTGGATGGGCGTATTGGAAACGGAAAGGAGGATCGCGATGTCAAGTTTCCCATTATCCTCCCGTCAAACCATCCCGTTATGAACCTGATAATCGATCAGGAACACCTGAAATGTGCACACCAGAGAGTGAAGACCGTCCTTTCCAATCTGAGGCAGGAGTACTGGATTCCAAACGGGAGGAAATGTGTCCAGAAAAGCTGGACGCGCTGTCGCGTCTGCCATCTCAACAGAGTAAAGTCTTCTCAACCCCGGATGGGCAGCCTCCCGTCATCTCGGCTTGCCAGCTACCAGCCGCCCTTCAGCTTTATTGGACTGGACTTCTTCGGACCAATGCACGTCACCGTCGGTAGACGAAAACGCTGGGGAGCGTTGTTCTGCTGCCAAGTAACGAGGGCCGTACACTTGGAGATTTGACATGGACCGTCAACGGACGAAGTGATGATGGCAATCTCCCGCTTCGTGGACTCCCGGGGAAGACCTAGCTCCATCATCAGCGACAACGGGACGAATTTCGACGGGGCTGCCAAGGAGCCTAATCTAAGGCTGCAAGGAGTCAACTTTGGCAGCATTTTATCTTGCGGAAAGTTTCAGGAAATAAGGTGGAACTTTAATCCTCTCACAGCTCCACACATGGGCGGGAATTTGAATTTGAAAAGATGCAAATTTTTCGAACTTAAGATAAAAATAGTACATTTTCAGATTTCTGTCTAAGAGGGGCATGAAGTACAATCTATCTCTATACTTATTGTCATCGAGCGGGAAAGCGAGGGAACTGTAACGAGAGGCGTGCATGAGTTGGTTGCATTTCGACCAAACTGAACGCAGCCAACTCGGAGGGAAAAGACGACGACTGCAATCTGCCAGCAGTGAAACAGCAGCAGCGGAGAGCAAGGCAGAAGCAACGGCAACTGCAACTTGAATTTTTTAGTGTGAATTAGTGTGTGTGAATTTTGGGGACAGGCATGACTGCTGTCATATATTTTAAAATATTAATAATTTTTAATAACTCTGTCGTGAGTTAATTGCTGTGCTGCGTCAATAAATATTAATAATAATAATTTGTGATACGCTGTCGTGCGTTTTATTTTATTATTAATTAGGCCCGTNAAATATTAATAATTTTTAATAACTCTGTCGTGAGTTAATTGCTGTGCTGCGTCAATAAATATTAATAATAATAATTTGTGATACGCTGTCGTGCGTTTTATTTTATTATTAATTAGGCCCGTCCGGTCAAAGTTGACGAAAGGACCTGAAGCTTGTCGTAGCTAAAGGGGAGTGCACAGCATACACCACACTAACCGTCATCATTTATTTTTTTCACTTAGAACCAAGGAACAAGGCCTTCATAATCGCAGTCAGCGACATAGTGGTGCCGAAACTAGGGATCAGGATTTGTTTCGGGATTTGAACTTTCACCAACCGTCATTTTCATCAGTGAAAATGGAAGGACAGGGATTCCCGTCTGCCACTGGAGGATTTGGCAGTAGACAACGGGCAGAAGGAGAACCACCGTTACTCCCAGGATTTGGAGCCCCAGCCGAAGGACGTCGTACATCGTCCAAAGGATCCGTCATCTCCCGATCATCGCGCAGGAGAGTGCAGGAAGCTGAGGCCAACCGCGATGAGGAGATAGCGGCGATCAGGGTGGAATACGCCTCTAAACTAAAAAACAGGAAGATCCTGCAAGTGAGGATCCGATCAACCACACGGAAGCTGGAGAACCTGCGCCGTTCGCAGACAGATGGAGAGAATCCTGAACTGGATAAGCTACAGGAGCAGCTCGACCAACTCAATGACGACTTGGACATCTTAATGGCTGAATTGGAGTCCATCGAGATGACGCATCGAGAGCGGATTCAAGCCGTCAAAAGCAGGTGCGATGCGGAGCTGCGGACCATCGCCAGTGATGAGGACCCCTCCGGATCCGAAGTCGACGAACACGAAAGGCAGGAAAGGACCGAAAAGTGGACTGCTGACCAACGGGAATGTGACATGACCCTGAAGTCACAACTGCAACGAATGGAGTCTAATTGGGAGAACCTTCGGCCAAACATCCCATATCAACGGCATGAGTATTTTGGAGTAGTCAAAACTCCAACACCATTGGATTTGCCAGATGTACCGAAGGTCCCCCTTGCAGCATCATCGGACCCCCGTCCTCATTTTAGTGGTGGATTTGGACAGCTGAAAATACCAAAGCAACAGCATCACGAACCTTCACCACCACAACAACAAAAGGGAAATGAGTTCTCGCCGCAGCAGACCACCACTCATCAACTTTCGCCAATGATGCAGCCTAGTGGAAGTGGCAGCAACGACGTAGTGAGCCAGCTTGTCAGTGCCCTTGGACAAGCTTTTGGGCGACAACAAAGTGGAGTGGTCGTCAAAGCCCCAATTGACAAGGACTTGCCGAAGTTCGACGGAAACCCTGGAGACTGGGAAAATTTCTACAGTGAGTACCTGAGGACTTCAAATAAATACAGGTACGAGGATTCCGAGAACATTACCCGACTGCGGAACTCTCTCTGTGGTGACGCTCTGGCTGCTGTGAAGCATTTGCTGGCAAATCCTCACAATTTGAAGAGAATCTGGGAAACTCTCTACAAGAGATTTGGACGACCGGAGTACGTGCTGGACTTTTTGGTGGAAAAAGCGAAAGCAACCAAGCCGCCGGACGTCAACAAACCAGAGACGATGGTGGAGTTTGGAACGGCCATCGACGCTCTGGTAACTAATATTTGTGCATATAATCAATATGATTACATGTATAACAAACAGTTAGTTTCAGAGCTAGTTTCGAAGTTGCCCTCTACCCTTCGCAGCCAATGGCACGAGTGGATCCTGGACGACAGCAGCCGGACCCAGAACCTTAACAGCTTTTCCCAGTGGTTATCCCGGAAGGTCGACGTAGCAATATTGTCGATGAAGCCACGATTGACTGACCAATCCAGGGATGAGGAGAGGAAACGGGGCCGGGCAAGAGGACCAGGAGCCTTCAACACCACAACCGGAGAAGAGTTAGGGAGGAATTGTCCAGCTTGTGATAAAACAAATCACAAACTGCCAAAATGCTGGAAATTCCAGAAAATGTCGACGCAGGAACGATGGAAGTTGGTGAAACAGGAGAAACTCTGTCTGTCATGTCTGCTTCCTGGTCACCGCTCCCGCAAGTGCTCTGAAGCAGCGAAGTGCCTCTTGGATGGTTGTTCGCACTGGCACCATTCACTGCTTCATTCTACAGCAACCAGCCAAGTGAAAGGTGAAAAACAGCCCAGCAATCAGCAACAACCACCGTCACCGCCGGAGCCCAAGAATTTGGAAGGCTCCATGAATGTAGCCATCATTCGTGGATGTGATGGCCCTCTACAGATTGTGCCGGTGAAACTGAGGACAGCGGACGGAAGCGGTATAATAAAAACATACGCTCTTTTGGATGGAGGTGCATCCCGAAGCTTGATCACCAAGCAACTGGCTGAGGATTTGGGCTTGACGGGGGAGAAGAAAAACTACTCCTACTCTGGAATTGGAAGTAGCACTGTCCAAGTCACCGACGCAATGACAGTCGACTGCGACGTCGCCGGAACCTTCTCTGGAGCAACATGGGAAACCGCAACAAATTGCGTAACCTTGGACGAGATCCGCATGGGGAAATACAGCTTCAACCTCAAGGAAGCAAAACGGCAGTTCCCCCATTTGCGGAAAATAAAAGGGGATAACTTGGATGGTGTTGTGCCGCAGTTCGTCATAGGGAACAACAACCCGGAGCTCATCCTCCCTAACAAAATAGTGCGAGGAGGAAAGGGAGAGCCAGTTGGATTACGGACCCCTCTTGGATGGACGGTTTCGGGGAATTTTGAAATCCAATCGGGGCATGGATCCATCAGCACAACCATGTGCGGGGAGGAAGCGACGGACACTCATGCTCCCTAACAAAATAGTGCGAGGAGGAAAGGGAGAGCCAGTTGGATTACGGACCCCTCTTGGATGGACAGTGTCGGGAAATTTTGAAATCCAAGCTGGGCATGGCTCCATCAGTGCAACCATGTGCGGGGAGGAAGCGACGGATAACCATCTACACCACCTCATCAAATCTTACTTCTCCACGGAGAGTTTTGGAGTTTCCCCCGCTGTGGACAAAGGAGTAACCATGGAAGAGAAGCGGGCCTTCAAAATCCTGGAAGGAACTACCCGTAAAGTGGGCGACCGGTGGGAAACGGGACTGCTCTGGAGGGAGGACAACGTGCGACTACCGCCCAGTGAAGCTATGGCTTTGGAGCGTCTTCGCTATACGGAGAAAAAGATGGCGAATCCTGACTTCCGGCAAAAGTACAGGGACAAGTTCAAGGAGTACATTGAGAAAGGATACCTTCGGAAACTGACTCCCTCGGAAGCGGAAGTGAAACCACCGCACACGTGGTATATTCCACACTTCGGGCAAATTAATCCCAACAAACCGGACAAGTTCCGGTTCATTCTAGACGCCAAGGCCAGAGCGGGAGGAACCTCTCTCAATGACAAGTTGCTAAAGGGGCCGGATCTGATCCGGCCACTGATCACCGTTTTATTGAACTTTCGGAGGCATCAGGTGGCGCTAACGGGTGACATTACCGACATGTTTCACCGCGTCCAAACAAGGAAGGAGGATCGGTGCAGCCAGCGTTTACTTTGGCGGGACGGTGACCAAAGTAAACCACCGGACCACTACGAGATGACAGTCCTCATCTTTGGTGCCACGTCATCGCCTTCCTCATCAGAGCGGGAGGAACCTCTCTGAATGATAAATTGCTAAAGGGGCCGGATCTGATACGGCCACTGGTCACCGTTTTATTGAATTTTCGGAGGCATCAGGTGGCGTTAACGGGTGACATTACCGGCATGTTTCACCGCGTCCAAACAAGGAATGAGGATAGGTGCAGCCAGCGTTTACTTTGGCGGGACGGTGACCAAAGTAAACTACCGGACCACTACGAGATGACAGTCCTCATCTTTGGTGCCACGTCATCGCCTTCCTCATCAATTTTTGTTAAAAATAAAAACGCGGACAGCTTCGCCTCGAAGTATCCTGGCGCAGTGGAAGTGGTCAAGTCCTCCTTTTATGTGGACGACGCCCTAACAGGGGGCGCTACGGTGGATGAGGTGATCCAGTTGCGGCAGCAGATTAGTGAAATCAACGCTGCTGGAGGATTCACCGTTTGCAAGTATATGAGCAGCTCTCAAGAAGTACTGGAAACAATCCCCGTGGAGTTACGCGCTGGAGGAGACAAGCGCCTGGACGACAGAGAAGATTTCCCAGGAGAGCGTGTCCTTGGGCTGTGGTGGAACCCCCAAACAGACAGCTTACCAGTTGCGGCAGCAGATTAGTGAAATTAACGCTGCTGGAGGATTCACCGTTTGCAAGTATATGAGCAGCTCTCAAGAAGTACTGGAATCAATCCCCGTGGAGTTACGCGCTGGAGGAGACAAGCGCCTGGACGACAGAGATTTCCCAGGAGAGCGTGTCCTTGGACTGTGGTGGAACCCCCAAACAGACAGCTTCACTTTCAAGCTAGGGCTGCACAAAGTGAAGCAACACGTGCTGGAAGGAGCCATCCCTACAAAGCGGGAAATGTGCGGACTCGTGATGTCGTTGTACGACCCTTTGGGGTAGTACTGGAGTCAATCCCCGTGGAGTTACGCGCTGGAGGAGACAAGCGCCTGGACGACAGAGAAGATTTCCCAGGAGAGCGTGTCCTTGGGCTGTGGTGGAACCCCCAAACAGACAGCTTTAGCTTCAAACTTGGGTTGCACAAAGTGAAGCAACGCGTGCTGGAAGGAGCCGTCCCTACAAAGCGGGAAATGTGCGGGCTCGTGATGTCCCTGTACGACCCTTTGGGGTTCATCAACCAGTACAAGATCAAAGGATTAATCATCCTTCAAGACGTCTGGAAGTCTGGAACGGGATGGGATACTCCAGTATCTGACAACGTCAACGACAGGTGGCAGCGGTGGCTGAAATTGCTGCCGGGAATTTGTGAGGTGAATATTCCCCGCTGCTATTCTTCTATACTTCACGGGGCCGATGAAGTTCAACTGCACACGTTTCAAGACGCCAGCGAAGAGAGCTTCAGTGCCATTTGTTATCTCCGTATTAGAGTTGGAGATCACGTCCGCGTGGCTCTGGTGTGCTCAAAGGCAAAAGTGGCTCCTCTGAAGAAGCTGACGATCCCAAAGTTGGAGTTGCAGGCGGCGGTTTTAGGAGCGCGGATACTCCGTATTAGAGTGGGAGATCACGTCCGCGTGGCTCTGGTGTGCTCAAAGGCAAAAGTGGCTCCTCTGAAGAAGCTGACGATCCCAAAGTTGGAGTTACAGGCGGCGGTTTTAGGAGCGCGGATGACAGCCATGATTTGTCAGGAACTTGCTCTTGACATCACCGCCAGGACCCTCTGGTCTGACTCCAGGAACGTTATTTGGTGGAGTTCTTTGCCAACAGGATCGGCGAGATCCAGGAGCTGACGGATTCCGCGGAATGGCGATGGATACCCACCAAATTAAACGTGGCGGACATGGCGACGAGGTTCAAAGGGAAAATTGATTTTTCCCCAGCATCAGAGTGGTACACGGGGCCGGAATTCCTCAAACTTGACCCCTCTCAATTTCCACAGGAGCCGGAAGCTGGAAGTACCAACCTCGTCACAATGGAAGGCCAAGAGGACAGCGATAAACCATCGTTGAAAGGAGAAATGCGTGACATCTCTGCGATTGTGCCACCGCCAGAACGCTTCTCCACCTTTCACCGCCTGGTTCGAGCGTCTGCCGCAGCAGGAAAGTGTGCACAGTACTGGCTCGGACGGATCAGGAAGACGGGAGAACAGCCTCCCTTAGCAAAGGACGGAAAGTCGAGAACGACAGGCGGCGACATGGCAACCGCCAAAAAATCGCTGGTCAAGGTTGCACAACAGCAGAGTTACGCTGCCGAGGTGCTAGCGCTGCTGTCAGGAAATAAAATTTCCAAGAAAAGCTCGATTTGGAGGCTGGGACCCTTCCTCGACGAAGATGGCATTCTGCGGGTGGACGGGCGAATTGGGAACGCCAAGGAGGACCGTGACGTCAAATTTCCCATTATCCTCCCGCCACACCATGTGGTTACGCACTTGATCATTGATCAGGAGCACCTAAAATGTGCACATCAGGGAGTGGAGACCGTCCTTTCCAATTTGCGGCAGCAATACTGGATTCCTAGCGGGAGGAAATGCGTCCAGAAAAGCTGGACTCGCTGTGGTGTCTGCCGGCTCAACAGAGTTAAACCCACTCAACCCCGGATGGGTAGTCTACCTTCTTCCCGTCTTGCCAGCTTCCAGCCTCCTTTCACCTTCACAGGACTGGATTTCTTCGGTCCCATGTACGTAACGGTCGGCAGAAGACACGAGAAACGATGGGGAGCGTTATTCTGCTGCCAAGTCACAAGGGCCGTACATCTGGAGATTTGCCATGGCTTGTCGACCGACGAAGTGATGATGGCAATCTCCCGCTTCGTGGACTCCCGGGGACGACCTAGCTCCATCATCAGCGACAACGGGACGAATTTCGTCGGAGCCGCCAAGGAGCTGAAGATGGGACTAAAGGAGGTCGATTTCGACGCCATTGCAGCATGCGGAAAGTTCCAGGAAATTCGTTGGAATTTCAACCCTCCTGCAGCTCCTCACATGGGCGGGACCTGGGAGAGACTGGTGCAGACGGTAAAAAAGTGTCTGTTCTCCATACTGCGGGAGAAATACCCCAAAGACACCACGCTGCTGACTTTCCTTAAGTGCGCGGAAAACATCGTC
>JAHZNE010008255.1:0-10181 GCA_027744055.1 Callyntrura sp. NNG-2020
GACCTATCGCTCCCAATTTTTGTCAGTTTTTCTCCACCGCCATCGTGCCACCGTACAGGGAAGAGAAAGTGAAAGTTTCGGATGTCGAAATCAATGTGATTCAGAGTTCCGACAATGAGCCTAACGCCCACCCTATCTTTGTTCTACCGGGAACCCTTGGTGAGAAATACAGATTTTAACGGATACATTAACTCATTGATTTTATGTGTGTGCTGGGTTTGCAGGGTCCATTGAGATGGACTTCAAACCGATACTGGAGGAGTGTAACACCAGGAAATATAAGTGGATTTGTTGGGACCCGCCCGGCTACGGGAAGAGTCGGCCTCCAAACAGAGTTTTTATGTCGGACCGCTACGACAACGTGTACGAGCATGATGCTGTGTACATTAAAATGTTATTGGGGGTACGTCCCGTGTCACAATGAAATTAAAAACAATTAAATCGGTCCTAATGACATGACAAGACTAATTACCTCTTTGTAGATGTGGGGTTACCCTAAGTACACACTTGTGGCGTGGAGTGGAGCAGCTCTTACTGCCATGGTGGTTGCGGCGGAACAACCGGATAAGGTGAGTGGCTTAATCACTTGGGGAGGCTTCGGCTGCATCGAGGAAGACATGATGTCTCAACTTAAAGGTAAAAATAATTAGTATGGCACCCTCACCCTCTGTTATATAAATAAGGGTAATAACCTGTACACAAAATCGTTTGAATTGGTGTAGCAATGAAAGAAAGAGGATTATCCAAGATTGGGGAACCTCGGCGATCTCAACTGCTGACCATGTACGGGGAAGCTTTACTACAGGAAAATGTGGAATGGCTGGAGTGACGGGATAAATCACATGGGGAACACAGAACGTTTCCAAAATGGGGGCTCATTTCAACGCATTATTCACCAAGTGTCGTGTCCGGCCCTAATTATTCACGGCGCTAAAGACAATCTGGTGAACGGTGGCTATGCACAGCATTTAAAAAATAATTTAAAAAATTCCAGGTAAGGGGTATCCACATTGCTGGCACCATTACTTATTTCACTCTACACGTATTTAAAATTTGCCTGCCTCTGTTATTGTAACATTTTCATTTTTTTAGACTACTCATTATGGAAAATGGCACCCACAATCTCCATCTGCGACAAACCAAACCGTTTATAGAGAACATACAAAATTTCGTAGATCAAGTATCGTTACAGGACCCCAAGTTAAAGCATTTACTAGCTTATGTGACACTGTGATATAAACAATTGTTTTGGTTGCGTAAAAATAAAATTAAAACAGGAAAATATTTTATTTATTTCGGGTTATCATTCAAGTCGTTATTTAATTTACTTAATAATTAGCAAAACCTTGCATTCTTTTCCTAAAGGGATTGAACTCTCACATTTTTTAAAGTAGAGGAATATTTTAAACTAATTATTATTACATTTACAAACAAGTTTTATGGCAACCACGCCCACTTCATTTCGGAAGCTGGTGCCGCCCTAAACTGTCCATGGCAATAATATTGGCGATATCATCATTGCAGTTACCCAGCCAATGGGAGGCGAAATTGATAAAGAAGTAAAGCAGAAATAGGAACAGCATCATTTTCAAAACTGTCAGTATTAGAGCTATCATCTTTTTCACCACCCACTTCCCCAGACGCCAGCTCTGTTCCAGCAAGAACTTGCACAGACAAGCCACCGCGGTGAGGGCCTCGTCCAAGGATACCCAAGCAGGGTCTTCCCTGGATTGTGGGGTGTTCGCCTCCGGTTTCGGTGGCAATTTACATTCTGGTATAGCAGCCTCCAATATTTTTTCACCGTCGGCATTTCCCAACTCCGGAACTATGGTGATTTCTGACGGTTTCCAAGGCGGCAAACATTCGAAAATCACGGTGTCTTCAAATGCCATCTGCCAAGCTTCGTCAGCAATAATCCCGTCCTTATTTTTAACGTTCTCTATCTTTTTCAACAGGGACCTCAGTTGAGACGAAGGAGGACCGCCCATTAGCGTTAGCACCTCTCGAGCCGCGACCCCGTACAAGTTCATTCTTTCATACTCCACCATATTGGCCGAGGCCAAGGGCAAGAATTGCTTCTCTAATTTATCCTCCGCCTTCGCCAACGCGACCCTCAGGAGAATCAGGTGCCTTTCCTCGGACACGCTGAAAAGCTGCCAATTTTTCACAAATTTTATCACATTCACAATCTTGTGTGAATGCTCTATTTCCGGCGAGGGCTCAAGGTCATCTTCCTCAGACGTAGGCAATGGTGGGGGATGAGTCAGCCGATATTTAGTGGTGTAACCTGAAAAAAAAGACGACAGATAAGGAGTTGTTCCAAGATAACCCAACAACCTGACTAAGACTGAAGGAAAACATCACTTACTGGTTGCTAAGGAATAAGGGAATTTGGCACATCCGGCGTTCAACAACTTCAAGTTGCACTCCTTGGCGAGGTTGACAAGCACCTCTTGTGTGGAGTGCAGGGGGTTCCACGAATCCAAATAAATGCCGCCAATGAGAGATTCTAAAAACACGTGACTCCTCTTCACCTCCACATGACTCGGCTTGAGTATATAATTTTCCATGGAAATGTAGCCAGCGATCACCTGCTGAAAGGGTTCACTCGTAAACTTTTCCAGTTCCTGTCGATTAAACCGCTTTCCGGTGTCGTCGTTAACGTAGTACCAAAAGAGGTACTCGCACGTGATAAGCTCGTACACGGCGTCTCCCAAGAACTCCATTCGTTGATAGTCCGGGACGTCCTTCAAGCACTCGTAATTCTTGGCGCTGCCGTGAGTCAGCGCCTCCACCAAGTACATTTTGTTCTCGAACTCATAACCAATCATACCGAAAAGCATTTCGGGCAGGGAGAAAGCGTCCTGTTCGGCGTACCCTTTCATCATCAGTACCCAGGCAACATTTATAAAATTTGTGGAGGGAAAACAGGCACTCAGGTTTAACGTACTGGAGGTGCGACCAACGGTAAAAAGACGGGTACTTTTGTACATTCTGTGCAACACTCCCACCGTCACACTCAGGAAATTAACGGTATGTGTGGAAACGTTGTATTCCGATTGGTCCACGTATACCGCCCCCACCAGGGCCTTGACCACATCCGGGTACTGTTTCTCAATCCCCTTCCAATCAAATCCTTTTTGAGTCTCGATGAAATGCTTAAGTTCCAGCTTCCTCCCAATTGCCGTGAGTACCTCCTCCTCCAAAAAGGTTTCTCGCGTGTGGCTAAGCTTCCCGGGCCCTGCCGTCGGTCCATTTTCGAGAAGGGCCTGCTCCGTCAATAACAGCTTGAGGACACTCGTCCCCAACGTTTTCAGGCGGTAGAAGCTCTTTTTCCTGTAGGAGACGTTCCCCTCGTCCAGGAGGCGCCAGGGGTCGTCGTAGGAGTGGGTAAGGGCTTCGTACAGGAGGGAGATATTTCGAAAGGGGTACTTAAAGTTCGGATTTTCCTGGAGCTTCAACGGAGATAAAGGCATCGTCCACAGTGTCTGTATCAAAGGGCCTTAAATTTAATTCCTATGACAAGGGTACTTGCCACTTCTAAAATATTTAAGTTTAAATTTGACCCAATATGACTGGAATAGTCAACATATCCTTCTCGTCCTTCTTTCTTCCAAGCTTTCTTAAATAAACAACTCTCTTGTTTTGATTCCTACAAACAGGTGATAGCAGAGAGGAGGAGAGTAACCAAGATGTGCCCATACCTGAAACAACGTGTCACCTGTGTCTTCTGAATCTTCTCCCAAGTCATTGTTGAGCTTTGTTGAGCATCATTCCACGTATATCGTATATCTACTTCGCATGCTCCGTCTATGACTACAATATAGCTACAGCAGCATAATCCGTGAATATCTGTTGTAGTAGCATAATATTTTCATCCGGAGAAGAACTGTTCTATTTAACTTGTCAATTAGAGTGGTAAAAGCATTTTTACCAAATGTAAACGAAAATTGCATTTGTTCTTGCTATTAGCATGCTGCTCTGTTGTAATGCAGCTAAAGCAAGGTAGAATTGGGATGCATGTGCCCGGATGCTAAAAAGTGAGTGCTTCAGCTTGTAGATTGTATGGTAGCAGCGAGAAGCAGAAAGGAGTCCCGGAGAAGAAGGGAAGCTTTTTTCCCTGTACAATCCCCTTGCATCTGATGCGTTAGAAAACTGTGTGCCCAACGTAAATATTTCGATATGATACGCTATTTCACTGTGTTATTTCCAAATATCGGGTTATTTGTACTTGTAGGTCCAAGAGGAGTCGTGGATAATTTCAGTGTATTAAAATGAAACAAGTTATTTGAAACAATAATACTGATGCAAATACCATGCTATACAAAATGTTCGTAAAAGGAAATTTAATGTTCAATATATTTAGATAGGTATTGTAATGTTATCATCAGGACACTATGGTAAACTTCGGAGACGTGGCATCACAATTTTTAAGTGACAAAATATTTGGAATATATTGAGGATCGCCAGGAGAGCTAGTAGGTTTTGCTGGATAGCAGTAGAATACTTGCACGTCTATCGCAGTACTGGAAACAAAATTTTCCCAAGAGAAATCCATCCATCATCTGACATGCCACAGTAAAGCTGCTACCGTCAGTAGTCGCGACATATATAAGATCGTATCTAGCAAATTTGACAATACTCTTGTGTGTAAGTTGGTTTAGCTCGTGCTACATTTTTAGAAGTATTGCTGTGTTTCATATAAATGTGTTCACAATATGTATATATGATAAACAGTTAGTTATATATTAAAAATGATCCTACAGTACATTAAATACGTTTATACATTAAACAATAGCAGTATTCGTAAATTAACTTTCTGTTACGTTTGTCTATACCAGCCTAATAAGTTTACTTTGATATTTCTTTCAATCCGGTTATTATAAATAATTTGGGATTTGGGTGGATACAATTTTAACATAAGTTCCAAACGTTTACTAGGAGATGGGAAGATATTTTTAGGTGTAATGTTAATTCATTCATTTTTCGTTGCACCCTAAATGGAATAGTTATCGTCTAATATTTCTCCGATTATTTATTTGTGACCAGTTAGCATTAATTCAAATATACATTTATACATGTTGAAATAATAATATTAGAACGACCAAAATATATATAATTTTTTTAAAAAAGCCAAACGAGTAAACTTGCTAGTATTGGAAGTAAAATGACTCACTAGATGTCCTTCAACGAGAATGATGTTCACGACATGTGATGTAATTCCAGGTCGTTATTTTAAATCCATTCACTTGGTCTGGTGGTGCCGGGCTTATGACCCTTTGCCAGATAGAAAACACTGGGCTTCTTACCTTTGACGTTTTCGTTTTCTGTTTTAATGTTGTACTTGTTCTGAACGTCACTTGGGGCGACCAATACTTCAGCGTGGGTTCCTTCCAAGATGGTCTTAAGAAGAATGTTGTGATGTTGGTCAAGTTCAGGCGCTTGCACAAATATCCTTTGGCTTCCGCCATTCACAGTGACTTTCTCGACCCCGTTAACAGTTCTGGATGTAAGTGTGTTAGCTATCTTGCAGTAGACACGGACTCCTCCAATATCCACTCCATGCTCAGGGGCTGACCCACCACGGCAGCGGGAATCAAATTCAGCCCATCTCGCTTGGTTATCCGCGTCGGATAAGGTTCTGACCCCGGCGTAGGCGACGCCAACTGTGGCAAGAAGGATCTAGGCAAATTCCAACTCCCAAATTTTAGCAATAGTGCAATACAATAAGGTTAGACAATTTTCATGCAACAAAATTTCAAATTTTTACCAAAAACCGGTTCATGTTTATCAAGGGACAATTCTGCCGCAACTCCGAACAGAATGCTATCGCTAATCTATTACTACCGCTGTCGTGGTGGTAAATGACGCTCAAGTGATGATTACCTTGATGAGACGAACTCTTTTATACTCGAGACGACTCGAGAGAGCCCTATCCCTGAAATGGTTGCAACAAGTCATCCTATACATTAGCGAAGCGTTTATCAACTTTCAAATAGACCAGTCAGAATGTTGTCTAGGACTCTTCCGTTTGCAAAATATATTCACGGAGGAGTCTCCACTATATTAACAAATTCAGAAAACATGCCATATACTTCTAGTAACGGGAAGTGGTGCTCCAAATTGTTGTTGGATACCTATCAAAACAACAATAATGCATGATCATCTTCGTTTTCGGCCGTTTTTAATGAAATTCGGTCGATCCTGTTTATTATATTAACATTAGAACATGTGGTAATACGTGCAAAAGGGTCGGAAAACCAAGATGATGACTGTATGTTATGCACTACGAAACCGGCTTTAAATTTTCCACTAAAATATTTGAATAGCTAATTATTTAAAATTTAATTCAACAAAAGTGTAGTATAACATTTTCATTTATTTTGCAATGCAGTACAACTTGCTGAATATTCAAAATGCTGTGCCCATTTGAACATTTTAAGCGGTTATTTATTGTAGATATTTTTTTCTGAATATCTTATATAACTAAAGTGTTTTGTCAGCAAACTTCTATTGGTGCAAAAATGAGCGTGTGCAATTATCTTTATATGTTGCAAAGACATTAATAGACATTCTAAATGTAGATTTATACGTCGTTATACGTGATGTGAGCGAAGATATTTAAACAACAAAGAGTTTATAAATTTCTTACATTCGACGTTCAATTAAAGTGGCTCTTATAACGGCTCATGTCAACATATAAGCAAGAATGTATGCATTCTGTTACAATCCTTAATTTTTCACACATATTATACATATTTGATATAGTGTAAAATTGGACATAACAAAGAATAATCTTTCCAGACAATTGGAGTTGAAGATGAGACAATACTATTGATAATAACATATGATAAATTAAAAACCATTGATTAACAAGATAATAGCCAGGGTTATTTTGCGATCTTATATTTCACTGTAAAATCGTCAAATTCATTCAGACCATGGCGTTTACAGAAAACACCAATAACATTGCTGTGAGTACAAAACAACACCCTCCAATTTCACTTCGAATCCGCCTTAACTACCTAAGCACAACCCACCGCAGACTATCCACGCACTTATCAAAAGGAAAGAGTTGACCGCACACCATGCTAAGCGTACATCATAAGGATATCTATATTAACGCTTACTGACTTACTAATGCTGATGTGAGTTACACGACAAGACACGAATGAAAAAAAAACATTTTAAAGCCTGCAAAATAAGGTTAAGAGATCAGGGAGTTTTTAGTCAGAATCTCAGAATTGCCATTTGTTCTAGAAACATCCAATATCAAAATAACTTCTTAATTAAATGCATGAAATAATATAGTAATTAGTAAGTAGTGGTAATTATTTAATTTAAATTTCACTGCTGCTGTGCTGCTCTTGACGTCGTTAGAAATCATTGCAAAAAAGGAGAGGGATGAGAGTGGTTGTAGAATATAACCATCTACAAATTCAGAAAAAGGGTAAGGGATGCTCAAGAAGGGAATAATTATGCAGATTCTCCATAATTTGTTATACTGTGTGCATTTGACATTTATTAAATGCCCCTGTAAGCTGTGGGACACACAAAGTTTGTCTGCTGTCTGCTTGAAATATAAGCATTTGAATATGCTTAAGTTATGCTACAGGGTATTGCATCATACAATGATACAACAACGAAAAGACCCCAGTATGCTTGGTCTGTTTGGTAAACAACTTTTTGTAGTTTATCACTAAACACATGGGCACTGTTAGATTGTGGTTCACAGCGTGGTTCACGACTGAAATGAAACAAAGTATATGAAAAGAAAAGGACAGGGTTAAAGGTATGCAGGTGCTGAAAATGTATAAAACAGCACCAGCGTGGGCATCCAACGCATCAGTGTCTCCCTAGCAAATTCCACTAAAGTCGAAATCAATTGAGGCAAAGGCGAAGAGTTGAAACTCTGAAAACAGTCCCCGATTCTTCCTAGTCAGGATGAAGCAGATTTTGGTACACAGGAATTCGGATATTTTTGAAAACTTTAAAAACAGAAATGAATAAACATTATTATTTATGTTTCAGGTTGTTCTTGCCATCATTGGCGTGGCATACGCTGGGGTGCACATCTTGTCGTCGGAGGAGAGTTCGAAAATAATCCATCAATTTGAGAATTGGTGCAAATCGGGAAAGGTCCCACAAACTGGACTCAACATCAAAGGTGTTCAGTGGTACTGTAAAGCAGGTACAGGACGCCAGCAAGAGGTAACCCATCACAAACTGGCCGTCCCGATCGGTAAAGGACCAGATCAATCTGTTTTTGTACAAGCACCTCACAGAGACCTCACCCACGTTATCTCGATTGAGGGCACCGGTGAAGGTGGCGCGACCAACGTATACGTCGTTCCCGGAACGGTGGACAACAAATACCAACTTCAAGCTACTGGTCGCCTCAGGCCTAGCAAGCCATCTATCTTTTACGTTCAAGATGGATCAGGAACTGATCCTGGTACCAACCCTGACGGTGACGACCACGTTAATTACTAATTGAATTTTTAAGTGCAGCATCATTGGTTAGACTTTATACAGTACTGTATCTATTCCTAGTAATGAAGTATCGGTTTCTTTCTGCATATTATTTTGTGCGGTATCGTTTTGTCTGTTGTTTGCAAAGTAAACGTTCTTCCGATTTTATGTCAGAGTTTGCATACCTTTTTGTTTTAGCATCTCATGTACTCCATCATCTAATGAAAATAAAAATAAAAACTATCAAATATGTAATGTTGGACCTTTTACCTCTTTTTACCTCTGAAGTTCCAATTTTGTACCTCACGGGAGTGCTGCTGCCGTTCCATTTTCATATTTGCTTTAACACAAATCGTTCTGAGTCGAATGTTGACCAAAGTTGTCTACAAGAAAAAGTTTTCAACATCTGGAAAAACCGAAGTATGTCACATGCATTTACATAGTACCAGACTAGCTAATCGTAAATAATTTTGCGTTTGCGCAGTCCTTTATGCTATTGCAATATATAAGATTGGAAACTATTTTGCGTGCACATGTTTAAGTAAATATTATAATAAGACATCTTGAAACTAATTTGTTCATGTCTTTTGGATAGTGCATCGTTTTGAATGATTCTAACAACGTCAACTAAACTTAATCTTGAAATTTGCATGTGCATGAAACAAATCGGTTATGAACCAAGTTGTTTGATGCAATAGAAACGCACGGTCTACGGTCTCATCCATAAAGTTGTCATCATTTTAAAAGTTAAGGTTGTAGCTCATATTTTGACAAATGTGATGTGTTCAAGCTTTCTTTTGATATGTGATTTCTTGGTTAATATAGCGATGTGATGGCATAAATAAAATTGTAAATGTTGGCGGCGACAAGTCCCATAAATTTCCAATTAATAAATGTACATAAAGTTATTCCATCCATATAATAAAAACACGTATCAAATATCAATGTCGACATAACAATAACTTGTTGATAAACAAAGTAGATTTAGAAACGTAAGGTTAATACTAATGCGCTTATTCTTATTCACATTTCTACGACAAAATTAGATGCATTAAAAGGATGTTAATGCAATACTACAAAACTCCAAAGTGTCAAGGTTTAAAACCGGTTTATCAAAAATGTATAAATTTTGTGCACGTTTTACAAACCACGATTACTACAATGACATAACACGGTAACGACTTGTTTTCATAGTGTAATTACGAAATGTAGGTAATAAATATATCTAGAAGCTATAAACATATGAAAGAGAAATCTTAACTTTGAGGGTTTAAAAACTTTGAGCATAGTGTTAAAGTCCATTTATGTAAATATTAGCACACTTAACCCCCTTTCATTGTCTCCACATGGTTAACATTTGTTTCTAGTCGATTTAACGTTCTCAAAGTTGATAGGTCAACCGTCCCTTTAAAGTTTTATTAACGTTTCCTTTCTATATGAATATTTCTGATGGTTTCAAAAATCGGTAGGTGTGTGTGACATGTCACATTTTATTTACTTAAAACAGCATGTAATTCATGTAAAGTAACAGTGTCCCATAATTAGGACATTAATGAGTTAAATGTACCCATTTTCAGAAAAAAGATCCTAGACGAGTTGCGTAAGACAACATCTTAACTGATATATTCATAGAATATAACCATTGGTCCCTAAAATAAGTGGATGCGCATGCCGGACAGATTTAAGGTTACAAGGCGTCATATATAATG
>JAHZNE010008256.1:0-14248 GCA_027744055.1 Callyntrura sp. NNG-2020
ATAGTTCTTTAAATGACAATTTTGATTTAAAAATAGTAACACACACAAGTTGACCTTTAATGTCTCCCGGACCTCATGAATTTATGATGTGTTGATTGCCATTTGATACAACTGGAAGTATCAATATCTATGTATAAAATTTGCTTAAATTATAACTTCCATGTATAAACTTCATTAGAACAGGAATTTAAATAAGAAATGAAATATGACATGAAAAGATATACATAGCTTTCCTCTAATACCCCTACTTGTAAAAACAAGGTATTGCTTTGATTTTTGACATATCAACAGTTCATTTGTGGCTATTTGGCGTTACACGAGATGTACGGAAGAGGTATTTGTTAAATTGAATTCGAGAAGATAATAGTTCCATGACTTTTTAATGTAATGTAAAATTGAATTTGTGTATTTGTAACTAAATTGTATGGGAAATTGTTTTAACCAACTCAAAATTATACAAATAATACTATCAACCCAGTTCTTATTTTCTTCTCCGGTTTTATGTGGCTTCCTCAGTATGATATTCATCAAAACAAAATGACAAAATTACATGAAGAATAAATTAAATCAAATCAATACTTTCACGCCTACATGCCTCTCCGGCACTCCCACCAGAGTGCGGTACCTATTTGCTTCACATACACATTATTATTCGCTTATTCGACACAAATACACTGATACTTTACTTAGAACATTGAACATTTTGTTATATCACCATTTTTACAATTGCTCCTATCGTGAAAACATAAATACTTACATTATGTCTTTGTTCTGTACAATATACATTTCTCAGTGTTCTATTTCTGTGTATGTGTAGTACTAACATCCTTTTCCACACTGTACATAATTAGCGCATTATATTTACATTGTATTCAGTCAGGAAAGGTTCAAAAATATCACACAACAAAGTAATTAACTGACAACACAGACAATTGTACTGTACGCACAGTGACTTACAAAAACAAGCTGATAATGAGATTCTCTGACTAAAAACAATCGGCATGTAACATGCCATACAGATTTTTATTATACATACAGGGACGTATCAATTTTCCAATATCTTTTCAAAACAAAAAAATATATAAATATTCCGGTGTGCCCCACCAAAAATATTATAATAACAATTAACTATGTAACTCATATTTTACGTAACAGCGTGTCAACAATATCATTTTGGATATTTTTATACATTAACAGAGAACAAGGATCATATTATTAATAAAAGAAGCAATTAAAATATACACACCAGCTAAAAAATAACTAAAACAACGGAAATTGCCTGCTGCGTAACTTGTTTTCGGTGGCATGCACACGTACTCCTCGCATTGTGCACAACACACCAAACAACAACACGAACTGAAATTCAGTTTCTACTGACCATGGCTTACTTACATTATTTCATGCATGATCTCTTCAAGGCTTCTTCCCTTCGCTATATCTCTTGTCTAATATGTTCACCTGTTTTAATTCACTCCGTGATCTTGTTTCAATCCATTCTTTTTCAAATTATTATTTCGATGCTTTTACCAAAGAAAAAACACATTTTGCAGGTGATCGTCACTCCTCTCCTCATTTTGCCATAATTCGTATGATAATGATCCCAACAAAGAGAATTATTATCCTGTGATGATAACAATGTATCATCATCATCATCATGATACATCAACGAAACAGCAGCAGCAACTGAAAAAAGTAAACGTGTGTTTTACTGTTTACATATTAAGGCCATTATTTATGTTAATAGAGTGGTTATAACCGCGCAGCCAACTTGCACAATGAAAGAAAACAATGCAGAGCAGTGTGCGAGTGTAGAGCAAGACATCTATCATTCATCTCTTTTCTGCTGATGATTAGCACTGCAACCCAGCGTAGCAAGCAGCATCTGTCCAACCAACTGGGAAGGAAATGGAGGTAAACACAAGTGAGATGCGCTCATTACAGCATTGGCAACCCACAAGAAGATAGTGAAACCGAGCAGCAAACGAAGAAAATAATATTTATCCGTTCGTACATGTACACACACCACGTACTCTATATATACGCATTTCTTCCTTTTAATATTGTCAGTGTTCTGTATTACTTCTTCTATCAGTTATATTGTTATTACATCCCAAGCGAGAGAGAACTACCAGGACAGTGTACCTACCAAGCAAGCGTAGTAATAATAATGAATAGGCGTCATGCTGATTATTTGTATGCAAATGGCTGTCGGCGGCATTCGAGCTCCATTATGCTAATGTGGGTATTAAAGGCTACAATTACCGAGACGGTCGTTTTACACCACATCTTCTACCACTACCACAACAATCATCATCATCATTATCACCATCACCACTGCATTTTAGCCAGGAGCCAGCACAACGCAATGCAACGTCGTCGTAGGGACTGACGGTAGGATGAAGCTTCTATGGGGTTGCTGTTGCTGGCTGCTATGCAAGAAGAGCAGCAGCAACGAAGAACCGCACAAAACGAAATCTATCCAGAAATTTCTCAAGGCAAAAAGTGTGGTAAAAAGGGTACACAAACACTGCACTGCAACAAATTAACAAACAACAACCATGTTTGCTTTATAGTGGCAAGTGGCATTGCAATGGGCGGTGCATTTTTTGTCCAGACAAAGCCAAAAACAACGACCCGTATCCTCTATACCACGCTGAGCAGACTAGTTAGGTACCCTTTAAAAATCAAGGTAGTGTGTGATAATACATATGATGCAATCTCGAGCATGCTATGATGCTATGATATTCGTTTGGTTTGATGAGCTCAGTTTGAGGGGAAAATTGCAAACTCGTGATATCCTTATAGATAAAAGATAAGGCCATACATCGTATTATACATATAATAGTCGTACTTAAAAATTTATTCTCCCAAGCGGGTGGCATACCCACACCATCCTAGCTTTTACTGAAGAGAAATGCCAACGGTACATTAAAATACATCCTCATTCGACTAATATATTATATAGTTATCCGAACAGATGCCAAAAATACTTATTACATTTCAATGCAGCACAATAACGTAAATAATCATTGTTTTATTTATTCAATAAAGTATATAGGCAGTGTGTGCACCTGAAGAGTCCAGTCCGGTCGATGATGGTATGCTTCACGGTAACAATGATAATGATAACAGATTACCATACCATGCCATTCTACTACAACTACATGGAGAGTAAATCCTAATAATAACAGGAAATGAACGGACATTGCTTGCACGCACATGCACCCGCTGGACCAACGCAGCTCAGCGGCAGCCACCTGAAAGAAACTTTTGAAAAGAGGGATAAGACATGATGTTTTTCCTGTAAATTTACAAAAAGCAGAAAATGTGATAATTAAGAGGGGAATATGCTACACCATTGGCGGATATACAAAAGTATCCCACAGTCCATTAAACCTCATCATGCGAATCCTGTATTGAGTCACCACCACCGCAATCACAATCAGCTTTTACCATCTCGTTGGTGGATGCATGCGCACTTATACATGCTACATTTTATACTTATGATTATGAACCCTCTAATCTCTTCCATCGTTCCAAGTAATTTTGGGATATTCATAGACCCAGTTGCTATGTTGATATAAAACTTTCTCCTTTGAATTGAAAGTGGCAAGATATACCTACCCACAAGCCTTGTATCCACAGAGACCAAACATCTCCATTGTCGTCATTATCAACATTTAACTCGATAGCCAGCTCCAGTGGTGGGCCCACTTACTCAATGCTATCGCAGTCCCCTATCGCTATCATCATCATCATTATTATTATTATCCAAAATCTTTCAGTTTCATCTCCGTTAAATACTTATATAAGCGTACATAGTCATTATACGCTTCACTTTTGACTGCCTGCCTACCACCTTGTTACTTTTCCGAGTTATGAATGTGTGCGAGCGTTGTCCATTTTGTATTTAGCTGACTTGTACACATGTTTTTATAATGAAGAATGGAAAAGCAAAGCGCGGCGGAGGAGAGCGGAAAAGTTTTAAAGAAACGTACAAACGTTGTTTCTCTACAGAAGTGGAGAATGGATGATGTCTGTAGATAAAATTATCGTTCGTTATATTATGATGGTTTTTCTAGGCACAATAAATACAACAATGAGCATCTTACAAACATACTCACACAACAATAAGCATCATTGTTCTTTTTTATTGTAACCTTCCGACATCTTTAAAAGCTATCCTTTGTGCCAGTTTTTATCACTTGTTGGTATTTCCTTCTTGTTTCTCCTATCAATGCATGTCTGCCACCGCACAGTCATCTTCTGCCAACACCGACAATGATGATGGAATGTTAGTTAGTTAGTGGGGCAATGTTTACGTTTAAAGTGTTATTGATCTTTGAAGTAGTCTATTTTTGTCAAGCAAGGGTGGTACCGACGACACAAAACTTTTGTTTGCCTGATGGTGGCCTGGCTTAGTTTGCCCTTGTCCTTCTCAAATTCTGGAAGAGAATGTCGTGTTGTGGGACAGTTTCATAAAATTCCTTTGAGTAAATACACTTGATACCGACAGCAATCACGTAACATAACGTGGCACCTTGGTGGAAGTTTAAAGCGTTATAGTTAAGTTAAGAATTTTATGCATGGGTGTTCGGTTCGACTGAAATACCAAATACCAGATGTTCCAGGAATAAGTTGTTTTTATTGTTTTTATTGTAGAGGGAGAATACTTTTAATTATATTGTACGGACCAGTACCAGCGTTTAATCGGCCTTTTCGGTTAAATTGGATTAGATGACATTTGGTCAAATCACGTGTACCTGCGATTTGAGAACGAAACGTGGGAGATACGCTGATACTCGTTTAGATGCTTCGACTATTAGTAGACATGACTACGAAGACAGTGGGCCAGCCTAATGCGGCATAAATTTTGTTTCGCCATTGACGAATATTTTATCGGTTGATCCGTTTCCTTATCCTGCAGAGTACTCATAAATTGGGGAAACATGCAACGGTACGTATTTGAAAAGTGTTAACAGCGCAAGTGTCGCTTGTCGCTTCAATAGTGCTGTACGCCAGACTCGATCATCTTCCGTAGTAACTCTTGAACGTTATTATATTTTTAAATTATGTTTGTGTTGCAATAATAAACTTTCGGTTAATGGTAAATAGATGAGTTTGTTCATAAACCAAACCAAACACCCCCGGGAAGGTGAATTGAACGGGGTGGCACCACTTTTTCTTCTATTACACGATATAAATGTGCAATATATTAATCAGTCCCTCTCTTCATGTAGCAAAGAAATATGTTACCCGGTAACTGTTTCTTATGGCTCATAACCATACCAAAGGGACAGTAACGACACTCATTTGCTTCTTTGCCAAAATGCTTTACCTCTGAGAAATTCTGCTTGTTACCCAATCAAATTGTTAAGTGTAATTTTATTTCGCTAGCTATAGGTAGATAAATATAAACGATGTATATATTTCTTTTCCAAAATTGTTTTGTTATAATACTTTTTGAATCAAAGAGAACACATATATATCCACTTTCCTTAAATTGTTTTATGCATATAAAATTAAATAACTGCACAATTGAATTAGCATCCATGAATACAGCAACCGTTTTTCCTTACCTTGACAATTTGCAGGTAAGTGGTTGGTGTGTAACTACTTCTAGTGAAAGCCCGGTGAAAAATTCTCCCTACCTACCGTCTGTAGATTGTTGATATTGTATTAGCATTCGTCTCTTTCAATTTATTTACTGTTATGCGAGCAACGTGAAGTTAACAAGAAAAATGTTCTGTAATGATACCTCGAAATAAATTGCCACGAAGGCGGACAAAACACCTTTGTGGGGGCACAAAATTTTGACTCGTCATCAGCAGTAAATATGTAACAAGACACAAATTCCCTCTTTAACAGAAAACAGTACTTGCTTCTAAATCAGAGGGGAAATGATATTTACTACATCGGGTATTAAAACACAACTACGAGTTGTTATGTATTAACTTTTTCCCTTGAAGTAGCTTTAAATTGTCGTGTGTTTTTTATTGTTTGCTTCAAAATGTATGTAGTTAAACACATATTTTAATAGCCATAATATATTCAATATATGTTACAAGTATATTATACGTTCATTTAAAAATTAATACAGTTGGTTTCAGCCGGTATGTCAGTTCAAAGAAATTTTAACACCGCACTTAGCACTTGGGTCGAGACGAAATGAGTATTTTGAGGTATTGATTCAAATTAACTTATTAAACAAAGTAGATTGGCCATTTGCTGTTCGGAGAAATGAAAAAGGGCTTGGTGCATTTGAACTTTGATAGTGCATTAAATGGGTACAGAACATGTCAAATGGGAGAACTCGTGTAACTTATTCTGACAACTGATGAGGCATTACAAATGAAAGTGACAGACCACTGCTGTGCGAAATTAGTTATTCTCGCCTATGTTAAAATTGCGTTATCGTCAATAAATAATCTAGTTTGTTACATTATATTAGAGTAAATTAAATTTCTAGGAATTAAAAAAGGGTAAATTCTTGGCAATCTTTCATATTTATAAACTTTATTTAAGCTTATTACCTAATGTATTAATGAATAATGTCAGGCAGTTATACACACACCTGTAAAAACGCCAACGTAGTTTTTTAAAGTTGTGGTTGTATTATTGTACCCCGAATGAAAATACGAACCTATCTCAGTTACACATTAAATCGAAATTGTAAAAATTGGAATTTTAGTAATTACATAGGTATTACAGATCATGGACACAACAACCGCTTTGACTTGCTTGTCCCAGAGAAGTATTACGTTGTATCGCAGTGAGAATCAAGTGCTTGTTAATAAATACAAGATCATTTTACAGTAGAAATTACCAACATACGTAGTATTTTAACGTAAATCGTATCAGATACAACATGCAACAACAACATATACGACACATTACATTAAAAACATATACACATCCACAAACATAACCAATGTTGCGAGGAGGTTTCCGTTGATTGACAGCATAATCTGAGTGTAAATTACGGTTTTCAGTTCTGACTCTACGAATTTCGTGAGATGGGCAGACCAGGTCAAGCAAGCTTTTATAAATATGTGCTGCTGTGCAAGAATTTTCCCCCTCAACATAATATGCTGTATACCCAGAAAAAAAGTAGAGACAAGTAGATGACTTGTTGGGAGAGAGAAAATCGAGTTTGATTGTTATTATGTAAGTCTTGCTTAATATAATCGTTATTTTGGTATCACGCAATTTTTTGGGTATTTTTTTCCAAAGTAATATAATAATTGTGCTTTATATTATCATTTCTTGTTGTAACCCATGTGTGTATATAACATAATTTTGTTTCATCACACAGGTCTCGGCAGCTTCATCGTGCTACACGATGCTTCACTTTTTTGGGGTCGTTTTGGTGGTTTTATTTCATATAATCATAATACGTACTTTTTGAAGTGTATACATGGTTTAAGTTACAGTTTAAGTCAAAACTTGATCTGTATCTTATCACATCATAAACGTCACGTGGCACATCCGTTTATACTCCCACATGGGGCATATTACTTTTACAGAGGCTTTAACCATACACCCGTAATGAAGAAGAAGAAAAGTGTAACCAAAAACCACAATAATAGGAAAATATACACATTCCAATTTGACTTGAGTAATATTCCGTTTTCATACAGATATGACAAAAGTACAATGTATCTGGAGGAGTATTTTCTCTTGTTCTTTCCCTCCCAGTACAAAGTGGTTGTTACTACTACCCTCAGCGCTACAACAAAAATTACTACTTCTACCTTTACCACACCACTCACAACTACGGCTGCAGAACAAGACGGGAGAGTAGTAATCTACTGTCAGATAATTAGATGTGTTACATAACACAGAAATCAACATTCTGCTTCAATTGAACAGCCTACATGTATCGTGTGTATACCTGCTGTGATCCTTTGAAGAAATTTTTAGAAACATTTTTTAAACGAAAATAGAAACAACAAAAATGCTTTTAAAATTGAGCTGTTATCTTGTCCCATTTAAGTTTGTGGGCACATTTCGACAGGGAAGAAAAGTTGTATTTATTTTACAAGAAGTCAAGAAAAATATTAAAACCCCATTTCACATTTTCTTCCTTCTGGCGGTACAAATGGTAGCCAAAGGTGCATTTTTCATCGGAGAACACCAGATTTTTACATCAAGCTTGCTCATTTACAAAAATGTACAGTGGAATAAGAAACAACTCAATCTAGTAGCAAGATTTTCAGAATTATCAAACTGCGGGAATGAATTCTGCGGAGGACCATGCATGTCAGGAAGAAAAATGCAACGACGAAGTCAAGTTAATCGATATTGACTACAATGTTCTGCTTTTACTTGCTGAAATAAAAGTAAACATGTCACTTAAATAGACAAAGCGTATTATGCATATACACATATATAAAGGCTGCTCCCCTTTTCGTTGATTACTTTTATGAATTTATGTTTACGCAGCAGTGGTTACACTCCACTTGCACTAACGTTTGTTACATTTTTACGCGGTGGCTTTTTGTTCTCCAAGTGAAGGAATGATTGACGTAGTGCAAGCAATATTACCTGAAAAAGGCAATGTATTTCCCACTTTTCCTGTAACATTACTTTTTGTGTTGACCGAGTAATCAGCATGAAAGTCAGCATGTCGTCGTTTGCCCGTATAACATGTGTTTCTCTCTCTTGGCCAAAAATTAGATCGCACTTTCCTTTCTTCATTTCTTGGACTGGGAGTCAATAATACAAAGCCAGTAATATCTAGCACCAGGACACCGTGTATACATGCATGCTTACCAGAGTGAAGAATGAATGATGTGTTCATAAGCAAACAATAATGAAATTATCGTTCTCTCTAGCTTTCGAATGGGAAAGAGCACTCCAAGCATTCTAATGAACTGAGCAACTGTGAGTGAGCAGAGTGAGAGTCGTAGGACTCCTATATAGAGTGAGTGAGTGTGTGTGTACTCTGCGTGACATTTCCGTTGCTAATGTTGAATTAGTTTTCCCCTTTCTCATTTATTTAGCCTTCGTCTTCTCCCACAATTTTCCGCCAGTATTCCACGGAATGACAACGTCTAGCACAAAATCCATTTCCAGAAAAAATCTATGGAATTTGCTTTTCACATTTTTATGTTACAACAATACAATAAATTTGTCTGCGCCACTTCATCACTTCTTTCAGCAAACAATACAAAAATACTATATAATATTATTTGCGTGTGTGTATATGTTTTGTGTGGGTTGGTAAAGTTATCCTTACTTTTGTCATTTATTCAATTCCTACTCCTACTACATACGAGATGCCAAACACGTTAATAAAATAAAGGACAAAAATACCACTCTTCCAAGCACACACATTTTTCTTCCACTGAAGAAAGATGCTCGTATACCTATATCCTGTATAAGTTATACACGATATGGTTTTGTGAGTGGTGCGGTGGTCGTCGTCACACCACAGAACAGAACATAAACAGGAGTCACCTTAAGTGTACTATGATATCTAAATTATTTATCATCAATCTTCTCGTTTTCATCAAGAGGCTTCCTGTTCTTTATGTTTCCACTCCTGTCAGAACGCCCTAAGACAATTTAGATTTGTGGCTGATTAAACGACAACGAGAAACCGAGTATTATGAAAGGAAAAATAATACAATATACCTATACATATCTCATGTTCCTCGGTGTTGTTCTGCTTAACGTTTTAACAAATTTAGTATTACGTATACATATGTATATCGTGTCCGAATAAAACCTCCAGTAGGTAGGTACACAATATAATCGAGCGAGGGAAGGTGGACAATGCGAAGAAATATTGTCGAATGATTTGTTCCCGTTTGGGCATATTTTTTTACTGCTTTCATTGACCTCAGGAAGAAAGGAGGAATGGAAATAAACGGCAACAAAGACCGTTTATATGTGACACAGGTAGTGATGATGAAAATAATGGAAAAAATGTAGTTAACTCTAAAAATGCATACCACAGCAGTATAAACATCGTCATACCATTTTGTTTATGTTAAACAAAGCATAATGGAATGACCTCTTATACTACACCTTTCAAACTCATCTACATATTGTATGACGACGATGATGCATGTAACTTAAGTGGTCATTGATAACTTATCAGAAAGTTTTTTTGTAATGTGTTGTGTGAGTACATGTGGCACTTATGCTTATGCTACTCCATGTAGGTATTCACACGAACACGTTTGTACGTATGTACATTACAAGATCTTACAGGAGCCTGGTTTTACGAGCAAAAATGATATTCTGAAGAAACCTAAATTCCAGAACTTTTATCTACCACGTAGGCGTTGAAGAAGCTTGCTTTTCGATGTTCCTCATACTCTCGTGATATTTTGGTTGAAAGAATGTATTCCAAGGTTTAGTTTCAATGCTGGAGGTATAAATAAAAGTAGGCAGTAAAAGGTAAGGTTACATATTTGCTTACTCTGATTATACCCACATCACAATCATCATGTCATCAATATGCCATTTTATCCCATGCAACCATTTTTACAACTTGCACAAAGGGAAAATGGTGTGGTGGTGGAGGAAGGTGAGTAAGAGAGCAAATAATTGACGAATGCTGGCGAGTAGTGAATATTGTACTTTTTTTCCTTCTAACAAGTTTGCTTTAATTTATGTTGCTGTGATCCTATCGTGTAAAACATAAACATGACCTGTACCATCTACGTATCTGTCTCACCTGCTTTGTAGGGAACTAGACCTGAAGAGACAATTTTCGTGGAAACATCATCACCACACGGCGATGAATGGTGTCCATACATATTATGCTTTTAAGAGTAAGTCGACATTTATGTTGAAATTGAATTTTTTTTGGAAGCTCCTGTTCTCGAATTTGTTTTTGCCGTTTCTTTTGCTACCACCATTGATGTGTTATAGTGTGTACTGCTACTTATCTTTAACACATTTTGTATCCCAGCCGTCGATTGGACGATTTATGGGAATTATTTAAACAAACTTTAGAATGCATCATCATCATCATCACCGTTGAGGTTAGTTTGGCAGGAATCACCTTTTCCCTTTTACTGCCGTGGTACTCGTTTTATCTTGCTCGTTTTTAATTACAGGTTTGATCTGCATCAACCGTCACCCTCTGCACACATTACACACTGTATTCGAGTCGCCATCACCATTTTCACTCTCGGCTTTTTACTTGCCATTACGTCGTCTAACGACTGCTGCTGCGCGCTTGCTGCTGCTGCATAGAGTAGAATGAATGAAAAGAGACCTCCGGTAATTTGAAATGCTAATTTTTCCTCTCTATCTATCCAAAACCAACAATCTTCACAGAAAACATGACATGTTTTGAACAAATTCTTCGTCTACTAAAACAACGCTGATTATTGCCACTACTGCTGCTGCTACCTCGTCTCCTTTTGTAGCTCACCCTTACGCCTGACTTTTACTCTACACTGACGTTTTTAACAGAAGGTTGATGTTTGTTTGATCCTACCACACAACAGCGCATCGGAGTTTAGAGAATAGTTTACTTTACATAACAAGTTTATTTACAAAATGCTATACAAAATTTTCTGTGTATTCACTTACTCAGTTACACTGAAATGGATTGCATGATGATAAAATATAATAATCTTTTTAAGGCTCTCTTTTCTTGTTGGCACTGCATGTATTGAAGAGAGAAAAAAGTACGAAAAAACCAGTACAACCCTCGAAAAATACTTGACGTTTGAAATAAATACCATATAATCATTTGTTTGATGATGCAGCAAGTTTCTCCGTTTCCAATGCCTAATAAAGTGTGTGTTTAGGATACTTCTTCCAAATAAGTAATAATAAATATGTTTTACATGAGCAACTTTGTCAAAGTTTTACAAGGAAGGGAAAAATCAAATCATCTCTTGTTGTTATTATTGTAGTGAACGAAGCAGGTAGTCACTTCCCCAACAAAACTGGAGAATGGAGCATGATATTATATATTATACGTTTTACTGGGTCTGATTTGATGAAGATCTTTGTTCAGCTGTTTAGTAAAAACAGACTTTCAAAGGCGACGGGTGTCACTCATACACAACAAATATTTGACGTACAATATTATTATGCCGGACGGACGGGACCGGAATGGTTGTTACAGTGCTTCCAGCTTAGAAGGACATGAGAACGTGATGAATTATTATTGGAAAGAGATATGCCTTCTCCATGCACAGATTACTTGTACAATTATTTTTGTTTTTTTTAGTAAACGTGATTTTCTAGCTTCTTTGCAGACTAGGGGAAGCAAGAGAGGAAGAAAGTCATGTTTGAACTTTTAATGAAATCGAAACATTATTATTTTTGGGGGGATGAACTGACTTTGTATTTGGTTTACATTTCGCTGCTCCTGTAGCTTTTATGATTATCTATTTGGACCTGTTTACATTTTGCACACAGCCCAATTTTTTTGCTTGAATAATTAGACAAAATTGGACAATTATCTTGTTTTAATTAAAATGAGCGAAATTAATGCCATCATTTGCAGACTGAACAGCGTAATGCTGTTTGACCTTCGGTGTGTTTTTAGTTTGAGCTTATAATTTTGTTATATAAAGAAAAATACGACATATGTATATGTGAGTGACGTTCAATATACATAAATACGTATATTCGGTTTTAACTGGCTGATTTGTGTGCAAAGATTAATTTTTAACTTCCATGCTGCTAACATTGAGGATTCAATGAATTATGATTCTAAAATAAATTATACAACAACATGTACACAAAAATGAGAATGATGTGTATGGATACGTAATAAAACGGACATTGCAATACGTTAAATTCTGGAAGCGTCATTCCTTCACTCTAATAGCTGTCATGCACAAAATAAGAACATAATATCTTATACGGCTGATATATAAACAACAGGGCCAGGAGTGAATGGTGCCCTAAATTATGTCTTCAGAGCCACCATATGGCATCTGGGTATCAGTGTCAGCAGCAGTAGTCGCGTCAAAAATGTAACTTCAGACTTCATCATCATTATTATCATCCGTCTGAGCCGTAGGGGTGGCTCCCACTTTTACCTTCTGTCCTCTGCCTGCCTGTTGTGGAATGCGAGAAGGTAACCTGAGAATCCGTAAGTTGAAGCATATGAATACCCAAAAACCCTAACATCTCTGTTTCCTTATCTCTCTCCCTTCTAAATTTCTATTGCGTAATATTCACCGTCATCTTTCCGTTGTCATCTAATGCACTTATCAAATGCTAGAGCTACAAAGAGTCATCCTGTCACCAAGCCTCATTTAGTTTGAAAGAAACTTTAGCATGTACAGATTTCAATGTTGACAACACCGTAAAAAGTGGGAAATTGATCCTCTCGTCCCATCCTTTTTATTTTATGCCACTCGTCATTCATTATCACGCTAGTGTGTTGTACTCGCAATAACCATTACTCAATTTGCAAATATTATAAATGGCAGATTCACAACCATCATCAAAACATCTTGCATCGCATATATATCGACGAACGATAAATAATTGAATACTTTCAAATCCCGAATCATTTGTCCGTTTCAGTCTCAATCACGTTGCAGACGTGTTATTCATAAAAAAAAGACGTTGGCTCTGCAGCAGGGTACAAATGTACAATAGTCTCCGTCTGCACTTGCTACTGGGTGTTAGATCGTATGCATGAGCTATTCTTCTAAAATTTATGATTGTCCCTATCTCCTTATTTATCTCACTCCTTTTCTACCTTCCCTGAGAAAGATTATGTAAACTAAACGATAAGATACAAATAAGCACTGTATTGTATGACACCATCACTCCCATATTTTTTTGAATTCAACTTGTGCATTTTGTTCAATACAACTAGATAAAACCAACAATGCATTAGTAGACGTATGCATGATTTCCTGAGCTTCTCACTCTCGCTCCTAAGATTACTATCTCATTCATCTTGCTCATAAATGAAGATGAATCCTTCCTTTTTTATTTATCTCTTTAAACTTTTCTTCTCTGCACAGATGTAAACAACCCATGAAAGGGGTGTACATTTCCTTTCCTATTTAAAAACACGGTTTATACTCCACAACACAAATGAACGCGATTGTTTTACATTTTACATTTTATGCTGACTGACTTTATGAGCCTTGCTTGTTTTCACAGCAGAGAAACAAGGCTTATTAAGACAGCAAATTCTTCCTAGTTTGTTGCTGGCCCTTGTAAGAAAGTGTGCGATGTTTATAGTTCAATCATAAAATATAGCCCTTCAACAGTCAATTGATATTTTTTTTGCGGGAAAGCA